>JAFLJL010000795.1:15000-30000 GCA_018398815.1 Conus ventricosus | reverse complement strand
GGAGTCAAAGTACCACTTTCCGCGGTCACTGAGGAGAAACAATCAGGTTTCGAAATACCGGTATCTGACCAGGAGTTATATGTTAGTGAGCTTCCTCCCCATTGGAGATTGTCTCCCAATCGAAGATTAAAAGCTTGCTGAAGGCTCATTTTGAGAAGCATTTATTTTATATTTCCCCATTCACCCACTCAAGCACATACTGTTAGTTAGGCAGAATTATCTACCACTGCAGATAATGAATGCATATCTCTCCCTATGTCTTCAATTTAAGACATAAGAGCAAGCTTTGTTTATAATTAATATTATATATATATATATATATAAATATATTATAAAATATATGACTATAGCTGACAAACCTAAAATGATTTCAAAAGCGCTCAACCCCTGGGGAGCAACATTTGTTTATATATATATATATATATATATATATATATAATGCTGAACAATTAAGTAGTGGGGGAAAACAAGTGCAGGTTAACAATTCTTCAGTCGTTATAGTAATGACTTGGCAAAGATTGAACTTTAATATAAAAAAAAAAAAAAATTGAAGATGAAGAAAATGGGTGGTATATATATATACATATATATATATATATATATATATATATATATATATATATATATATATACTGACTTCCATAAAAAAAACGCGAAAATTTGAAAGGCTATTTTTCGGGTGAAAGGGGTGAATATACAATATTGAACCATTGTGGCAAGTTGTTTGGGTCCAAGACTCACGTGCAGTGAAAACATTGTGTGAGCAACACATCATTCCCGGCATTGGAGGGTCAACAAAAATGGCAAACTGGTTGCTGCATGTGAGGCACGTGCACACCATGCAGAGCAAAGTTAACCAGCGACAAGTACGCAGGCATGCAGCCTTTATAAAGCCGCGCTACAAGGTTCAGGTAACGACTTGCCGTCTGAGCGCTACAGAGATGCCAAGACTACGAGCAGAGGAACGCAATCGTGCCCTAGGCCATCTGGAGGCTGGTGTGGATGCCAGGCAGGTCGCCAACATCTTTAACGTCCACATCTCAACCATCTATCGTCTGTAGCACCGCATGCGAGTCACTGGTACCACTGATGATCGTCCCCGGCCAGGCCGTCCTTGGGTCACCACACCAAGAGAGGATCGCCATTTTGTTCGAACCCATCTGCGGGACAGGCGGCAAACAGCCGCTAACACTGCTCGACAGGTGCCTGGGAATCTCCAGCAACGAATCAGCCTCAACACTATGCGGTGGCATCTTCAGGAGAGAACGGGCTGGCATGTAGGCGTCCTCACAGAGGTCCGGTACTGACACCAAGACACCGGCAGGACAGGCTGCAGTGGGCACAAGCCCGAACAACTGGCGCAGGCAGCAGTTGGGGACGCATACTGTTCTCAGATGAGAGCCGTTTTTGTATTGACATGGCTGACGGTCGTGTCAGAATATGGCGTCGACCTTGTGAACGCTATGCTGACTCCTGTGTGGTAGAGCAGAACCCCTGGGGAGCCCGAACGTTATGATATGGGGTGCAATTGGCATTAACCACGCCATAGGACCAGTCATCTTTCAAAACATTGGTCCTGGTCGCGGACAGGGTGTCAATGCACAGCACTACATCAACCAGGTGCTCAGACCCCATGTCGTTCCTTTTTTTGCGCAACACCCAAACTGGACATTCCAACAGGACAATGCAAGACCACACACCGCCAGGGCCACCCAGCAATTTCTTCAGCATAACAACGTCAATGTGCTGCCCTGGCCAGCCCTCAGTCCCGATTTAAAACCCAATAGAAACATTTTTGGGATGAACTTGGCAGACGGTTGGACCTCCTGCGTCCACGACCAGCAACAGCGGCTCAACTTCACCAGGCCATCGTCCATGTGTGGGCTGGTGTGTGCCAAGGGGACGCATCAACCACCTGGTCCACTCAATGAGCCGCAGGTGTCAAGCAGTTGTCAACGCAAATGGTGGCCACACACGGTATTAGGACATTCAAGCTGGTTTGTCACGTGACCTTGGATTTTCCACACAAAAGACATATTGCTGATGACATTTTCACACATTACGCGGTTGTAATGAATCAAATCACGTTGAATTCTCGCTTCCACTCTGTACAATTGTGACCAATAAAAATTCACCCCCAACCTTCAGCTTGTTTTGTTTTCGCGTTTTTTATGGAAGTCAGTATATATATATATGTGTGTGTGTGTGACTGTGTACACTACCTATGAACATTGTTAACATTTCTAAGATTTTGCGGACAATATATCCATGTTTTCGCCATTTCCAGCGTGGTTGTGAAACTAATTTCTTTACCCTCTCTTCTTATTTTTTTTTTTTCTTCTCTTTAACTTTCATGGTCAGAATCGATTTTGACAAGGCAACTGCCTGTACAGGACCCCCCCCCCCCCCCCCCCCCCCCCCCCCCTTTGCCGGCTGAGTTTTGCCAACGTAAATCAAAATCACTCTCACTTTGTATGAGTGTGTGTGTGTGTGTATGTGTGAATCGCGTGTGTGTGTGTGTGCGCGCCCCGCGTTGTGTTTTGCGTGTGTGTGAATGTGTGCGTGCGTGTGTGTGTGCGCGCTCACTCGCGTGGTGTGTGTGTGTGTGAGCTTACTTTTTAATCTCTTGCACCACCTGGACAACGTCAGAATGGTATGAAAGAGCACTGCAGAAGTGGGGGAGAGAGAGAGAGACGGGGTTGAGGGAGGCGGACGGACGCACAGACAGACAGGGCAAACGGCCAGACGAGGAGAAGAGGAAAAAAAACAGACGCATATGGACAGACAGACAGACAGACAGACAGACAGCCGGAAGGCGATAATCAACAATGGACTGTGCTTTGAGGCAGCAAAAGAAAAGGAGAGGGGCAGTAAGGAGAAACGAGGGGGAGGAGGGGGGATGGGGGAGAGGAAGACGAGGGACAGGGGAAAGGGGGAAGGGGGGGTAGATGTTGTTGGCAAACCGTTAGTCTCGGGAGACGATGGATTGCGCCCTTTACAAATGTTTCCTTGGTCATTACAGCGTCTGCTGTGGCTGTATAGACCCACATGGGAGTGGCAGTCTCTGCTGCATTTTATTTCATTTAAGGCCGAGTCAGCTGCTGGCAGCAGCTGCTTGTTCTTTCTCTGTGCACGCTTTGCGTCGTCAAGCTTCCGGAGCTTCTCTTCGCCAGCTTCCAGCCCAGTGTTCACAGTGTGTCTCCAGCTGGATCTGTCCTGAGCAAGCTCTTCCCCAGGTGTTGGTGTCGATGTCGAGAGCCTTCAGGTCGCGCTTGCAAACATCCTTGAGCGGAGGTGTGGTCTTCCAGTTGTTCTCTTGCCAGAGGCAAGCTCTGCGTACAGAATGTCTTTGGGGATCCTGCCGTCGTCCATTCGACGCACATGACCAAGCCACCTGAGGCGACGCTGACGGAGAAGAGTGGTCATGCTGGAATCTTTGCACGCTCAAGCACATCGTTGTTTGTCACGCGATCACTCCATGTGATCCCAAGTATGCGCCGGAGACAGCGCATGTGGAGGCACTCAGCCTCTTCTCTTGTGAGGCATACAGGGTCCAGGATTCGCTGGCGTACAGGAGAGTGCTTAGCACACAGGCTCGGTACACAGCAATCTTGGTGTTCAATGTTAACATGCTGTGTTCCACACTCTCTGAGATAGACTCTGGCCAGGGTGTAGAGGCCTTGCCAATCCTTCTGTTGATCTCTGTATCCAGAGAGAGGTTGTCGGTGATGGTGGAACCGAGGTACGTGAACTGGCTAACGGCCTCTAATTCATGGTTGTTGATGGTGATGCGGGGTTGTTCAGCATCCTGAGCCATCACGTTCGTCTTCTTCAAGCTTATTGTCAGGCCAAACTCATCACAAGCCTTTGCAAAACGGTCCATCAGACTCTGTAACTCTGCTTCGGTGTGGGTGGCCAGAGCAGCGTCATCTGCAAACAGCAATGTCTCGATGGTCACTACCCGTACTTTGCTCTTTGCCTTCAGCCGAGCCAGGTTGAACAGTCGGCCATCTGATCGGGTGTGAAGGTGAACACCCTCAGTTGATGTTCCAAAGGCGTGCTTCAGCAGGACAGCGAAGAAGATGCCGAAGAGGGTGGGAGCGAGGACACAGCCCTGTTTGACTCCACTGCGTATGTTGAAGGCATCTGATGTCGAGCCGTCGTACTGCACTGTGCCTTTCATGTCGTCGTGGAAAGACTGGATCACACTCAAAAGTCTTGGTGGGCAGCCTATCTTCGCTAGGACGTTAAAGAGACCATCTCTGCTGACAAGATCAAATGCCTGGTCAGGTCAATGAAGGCCAGAAAGAGGGTGTGCTGCTCTCTACATTCTCTTGCGCTGTCTGATGGAGAAGACCATGTCGATGGTTGATCTCTCCGAGCGGAACCCGCACTGCGACTCTGGGTACACTCTGTCAGCGAGCTTCTGCAGCCTGTTCAGGACGACTCTTGCAATACTTTGCCTACAATGCTCAGGAGAGATAATTCCTCTGTAGTTATTGCAGTCACTTTTGTCGCCTTTGTTCTTGTATAATGTGACAATATTGGCATCTCTCATGTCTTGAGGTACTGCTCCTTCCTCCCAGCACTGACAAAGGAGGTTGTGCAGGTGTTCAAAGCAGTGCACTGCCGCCACACTTGATGACTTCTGGTGGTATGCCATCCTTCCCTGGTGCTTTTCCTGAGGACAGGCTCCGGATTGCTTTCTCTAGTTCTGCCAGAGTGGGTTTCTCATCCAGTTCCGCCATGAGGGGGAGGCTTTCAATCGCATCAAGGGCCTCGTCGGTGACGTGGTTCTGTCTGGAGTACAATTCGGAATAATGTTCCACCCATCGCTCCATCTGCTTGTCCTTGTCCTGGATGGTCTCGCCCGTGGCAGACTTCAGTGGAGCTGTAGTCTTCTTGGTGGGGCCATTGCTTTTTGATGCCGTCGTACATGCCCTTGTGTTTCCAGTATCAGCCGATATCTGGATGCTTTGACATAGCTGGAGCCAGTAGTCGTTAGCGCACTGCCTTGCTAATCTCTGTACTTTGCTCTTTGCAGATCTGTACACCTGCAGGGTTCTCTGGCTGGGGATCGCTTGTATTCCAGGTGGGCGCTGCGGCGTTCTTCTATGGCTGGAGTGAGTGTGGAGGAGTTGGCCTCAAACCAGTCGTTGTTCTTGGTCTGCATTTTTTCCAAAAATCTTCATGGCAGTGCTGTGTACTGTCTCTCTGATGTAGTCCCATCTCTCATGGGCTGAGCCACCGGGAGGGTCTGATTCGAACACCTCGGAGAGGGCTTGGGTAAATTCCGCCGCCTTGTCAGGATGTGTGGTCTTGTTCGCATCGATTGCGAGGTTTGCCTTCAGGCCTAGAGCGATGTATCTTCTTAGGCTGGAGCTTGATCTTGCAGCACACCAGCGAGTGATCGGTGTCGCAGTCGGCGCTGTGGGAAGGTGCGAGTAAAAAGGACACGCCTCAAGGCATACCGCCTGATGATAATCAGGTCTAGCTGGTGCCAGTGCTTGGGCGAGGGTGTCTCCATGACACTTTCTGCTGAGGCTTGTCTGGAAGAAGGAGTTGGTGATGCTGAGGTCGTGGTATGAGCACATCTCCAGGAGTCGCTGCCCATTTTCATTCATCTTTCCCACACCAAACTTTCGAGACAGGAGGGCCAGGAGTCATGGTCAGCGCCCACTCTGGCATTGAAGTCACCCAGCAGTAACAGTTGCTCGTCTTTGGGGATCCTCTGGATAAGTGAGTCGAGCTGATCGTAGAACTCGTCCTTTGTTTCCTTGGTGGCGCTGAGTGTTGGCGCATAGACGCTGATCAGGTTGACGGGACCAGTGGTGGTGTTGAGGCGGAGTGATAGCAGTCTTTCAGTTCCTTGTTGGCAGGGTTCTATCATCCCTAGCAAGGAGTTCCGGACAGCAAATCCAACGCCATATTCTCTGGTGTCTGCAGCGCTCTTCCCTTGCCAGAAAAACGTAAAATCCTTTTCTCGGAGGGTTCCAGAGTCAGCAAGCCTCGTCTCTTGCAGTGTGGCGATGTCGACCTGGAGTCTCACAAGTTCATCGTTGATGACGGAGGTCTTTCGAGCATCGCTAATAGCCTGGAGGTCGTCCGACAGTCCAGGAGTCATTGTCCTTACATTCCAGGTGCCAAACTTGAGAGCTGGAGTTTTTCTTGTTAATTTTGATTTCCCTTGCTTTTGCCTGGTGCAGTGATTGCAGTCCGCTTGTCAGATACTTCCGTACCCTGAGCCCTACGCACCCAGTAAGGCAGGCGAACTGTGGCGAGACAGCACCCTATTGGCTGGGGGCTGCCCAGCTTAAGGCGGGCGGTAGCTGTCCAATGAGATGATGATCTCTCCCACCGACGGAAGCAACCCTGGCGCCAGCTCTACGCCAATCGAGCGGATGGCTTATAACCGGTAAACTGCTGCTTCCGTGTTGTTTCGACGCTTTGCAGCGAAGCTGAAGTGTCCTCTCCAGGGCGCAAGCCTGGGCAAGTTGGTATGGAGAATCAGCTGTTGCCCATGCAGCAGATTCCCCCTCTCCACACAGCTGATGGATCCAAGGGAAAGGCAGGCGATACAACTTGGCACCAACGGGCGGTTGCAGGAGTTGCCGGGATGACGTTGAGACAAGGTCAAGCCGCCTTAGGGGACTCCGGCTCCGGTTTTTTCTCAGGCGTTGACTCCCGAAGCCTTTACCGTGAGGTGGGTATCGCCCGCAAGGCAGCTGGAGGTTTAGATTCAGCGTTGTCCTTCACCTAGATGGAATACTTTCCAGGTGCGAGTTCTATCTACCCGATTCTATGCGCAGGTAGTACCGGGCTACATTTTAACGGTAGCAGGGCGAGAGTTCGAGCCCCATCCCAGCGAGCCTGACAAAGAACCTCCTGGACACAACCTGGACATCGTCAGAAATGGTATGAAAGCGCACTGCAGACGTGGGGGAGAGAGAGGAGACGGCGTGTTCGGGGAGGCGGACGGACGCACAGACAGAAGACAAACGGCCCAGACCAGACAGAGTGAAGAGGAAAAAAAAACAGGACGCATATGGGACAGATCCGACAGACAGACAGACACGAAGCCGGAAGGCGATAATCAACAATGACCTGTGCTTTGAGGCAGCAAAAGGAAAAGGAGAGGGGCAGTAAGGAGAAACGCAGCGGGAGGGGGGGGTGGGCGGATAGGAAAGAGAGGGACAGGGGATGGGGGGAGGGTGGGTTGAGTGGCGGGTGGCGGTATAGGGTAGACAGGGAAGAGGAGAGAGAGAGAAGGGGTGGGGGTGGGGCAAGCGGAGGGTTGTCGGAAGCAAACGATGTAATCAGGTTAAGGGCCTTACTCCCGGATTGTTCCTTGAGAATCATCTTCAAAATCATCATCCCCCTCCCTTCTACCTCCCACTTTCCTCCTCCCACCCCACCTCTTCACACCTCCCCAATCCCCAAGCCCAGCCGCCTCCCCTCTCCTCCCCTCCCTTTCATTGTGTCAAAACGGTGATATGGCTCTGGCATGACCTTCTGACAAAATTCACCGCCTTGATATTGGAGTAGAAATGAGATGGGGATGTAGAGGGTGGCAAGAAAAGAGAAGAAGAGAAGAAAGACGAAGAAGGGGAGGAGGAGGAGGAGGAGCAGGAGGCGGAGGAGGAGAAGGAGAAGGAGACGAAGAAGAAGAGGAAGAGGAAGAAGTTGAAAGAAGGAGGCGGAGGGGAGAAGAAGAAGAAGAGAAGTTGGAGGTGGGAAGAGGAGGAGAGGAGAAGGACGAGGAGGAGAGAGGAAGTAGGAGAAGAAGGAGAAGAGGAGAAGAAGCGCGAAGAAGAGGAAGAGGGATGGAGGAGAAGATGGAAGGAAGAGTAGAAGAAAGAAGAAGAAGAAGCAGAAGAAGAAGAAGATGAACGAGAAGAAGAACAAACAACAACAAACAACATCAACAACACAACAACAACAACCAACAACATCAACAAACAACAGAGCAAGAAGAAAAATAGACAAGAAGAAGAAGAGGAAGAAGAACACGGTCGAGGAGGAGGAGCGAAGAAAAAAGGAAAAGAGGTGAAAGGGAAAGTAGAAGGAGGAGGCAGGAGGAGGAGGAGGAGGAGGATGACGAGGACGAGGAGGAGGAGGGAAAGAAGGGGGAGAAGAGAAGAAGAGTTAACCGATTCTGGACAGCAACAATAATGATAGTAATTGATACAATCAAAACAACATTACAAAAAATAATGAAAATGGTGATAATAATAGTATGATGATGATGATAATTTATAATGATAATAATGATGATGATAATAATAATAATAATATAATAATTATAATTTAATAATAATATAATAATAATTAATAATTATGATATTGTGATGATGCGACGACGACGTACGACGGACGGACGATGACGACGACGACCGACGATGATGATGATGATGATGACGACGAACGACGTCGACGACGACGACGATGATGATGAGTGATGCTGTATAGTCAAGGAGCGTTGCAACCTCTCACAAAAGGCATTTGACGCTTGGTGACAAAGGGAATTGTACGTGGTTTTACAACTAGGTAATTGACCAAATAACCAGGGTACGTTACCCACGCACACGGCCGATAAGTGGTCAGATGACAAACAACACTCTCGGGAGAGAGTTCGGACCTGCCAGTGGGCGAAAAGGGTGGAAGGGTTGTAACCACTACGCCCTCGGGGCCCCAAAGTGAGCGCTAAATGCGCGGGCAGCTGAGGTTCTTGTGTTAAAACTGTCAGTGAAGAGCAGGGGCCTTGGAGTTTGTTAAGATGGTTATTGGCCGGTGCGGTCACTGTGTTGGTTTATTGTCAGGCGGTTGAATGCGTGTGGAGGTTGTAGCCAGACTCCTTAAGATAATTACTGTGTTAAGTAACCACCGAAGTCGGCGGGAATGTTCGAGTCCTCTGAGCTAAGTGTGTCGTTTGCTAATCAATTAGGTAGGGTGTGTGTAAATGTGATGTGTGTGGAATGTAAGACGAGTGAGAATTCAGGGTACTTGTGAACTAGGGGCTTGAGACAGCAGTGTGGACAAAGGCATGGCACGAAGGGGAATCCTTTGTTTCCCTCCCTATATAAACTGAGGGCGAACAACGTGTCTGGAGAACAACACCAGGAGAGAGAGAGAGAGAAGGCAGAGGAGAGAAGAGAGAGGAGAAGGAGTGAGCAGGACAGAGAAGGGTCAGAGCAAACGTGGCCTGGGAGCATCGAAGAGACAGCTAAGTTTAGGGTTGAAGCCCAAGCTGGAAGAGAAGGAAACTAAGTTTGAAGCCCAAGAGGTGGGTTTTGTGAAGGAAAGACATACTGGAATTTGAACCAGAGGTGGGTGAGAAGCCGGAGAAGAAGAGTTCGGACGTCGAGATCCCAGCAGACGAACCACGACAGACCCAGTCCTGAAGCAAAACCTGGAAGCGTCAACAAGGGCATCACCATCAAGCACAGGCGCTGAAGAAGACGTGAAGAGACTTTTTTCAAGCACTGTTGGCTCCGTGGTGTGAAAGCGTGCTGTGTGTGTGAAAAACCTGGCCAGAGTAAGAAGTACATTTTATTATAAAAAAAACCCCCCGGGGGGATTAGGAAGTATTGATTTCATGTCTCTGATATTTCATTGTGTGTGATTTGATTTGTTTCATGTTTAATTTATAAGTTGCTAGAAATTGTATTTCTTGTTCTCAGTCGTGTGGAGAGAGAGCGAATGCGTGACATCCCATTCCCAGAGAGAGGCGAATGTTTGGTGTGCGCATGAGTGTGCATATGGTGTATGGAGTCGCAAAGATAAACTTGGTGTGTTAAGCATGAACTATTAATTACATCAATTAGTGCACTTAAGCCATACATCACGATTTCCCGTCCTGGAAAAGTGGCGAGCCTGCCTGGATTGCATGGCCCAAATTAGTTTCAGGAGGGAAACAAAGTGAGTTACTAGAGTAGTACTGGGGCGAGGTACACTAAAGGCAATTTAATAGCTCATTCTAATTATTTCCATTAGTCTTTGAGTGTTGGTATGACTTGTGTGTAGGGTGTTGTCATTAATCAAAGGTCGTTCAGAGAAACGAAGAACGAGGGTTCTAGTCTTAACTCCACCACGAAGCTGTGGTTTCAGATTAAGGCTCCTTGGTGTTAGGAACATCACCATTGGTTGGTTGTACTCGTAACGTTTCGTAGATAAAACTGAGTACTGACTTTTATCGGGTCTATAGCGTAACTGTTTTAGTGGGGCTAATAACATCACCCGGCACACCGGAAAAATGGCTGAAGAAAGTTTTTCCCCCATGAGAAAATAGTATTTTGGGAAAGTAATGGATATACGGAGATGAACTGCCGCTAGATTCATTGAAATCAGCAGGAAGACTGAGAGAGATGAAAGGGCTCTGATAGAAGGAAGTTTGAAAAGGTCAGCTTGAGGCTGTCAAAAGAAATCTAGAGGCTAGAATCTGCTGCATCAAAGGCTAAAGCAGAGGCAGAAGAGTGCAGCTGCCATGGGCAAAGCAGATGCAGCGAGTGTGCAGCTGCTGCGTTAAAGCCAGATGCAGAGAGTGCAGCTGCCAGAGCTAAAGCAGATGCAGAGAGGGCGAGTGCAGAAGCAGAATCGGAGATTTTAGCCAAACAAATTGGTTGGAAGAATAATGTCTGAAAATCGCAGTGAAATAGACACAGTTCAGTGTCAGTAGGCCGCAGACAATGTTGCGCACTAGACTTTTGAAACTCCCACTGTTCAGAGAAGAAACGATTCAAACGAGCTATATCTGTCGGTTTGATTCGGGTGCCGACGCACGGAGGGCTGGCCGGAAGATGACTGGGCAATATACCTGGTCTGCCTGGTTGACAGGTCGTGCGTTACACACAGTTTCCACCTTACCCAAAAAGGTGATCAGAGTGATTTTGACAAGGTGAACAAGGGTGCTAAAAGGGCATTGATTGACTGAAGAAGGTTTTAGGCGTAGTTTCGCCGAGGCGAGAATCTAACAGGGTGAGACTTACAACAGTTCGTAGTTAGACTGGACCAGATTTCAACAATGCGTAGAACTTTGTGGAAGTAGACAGTGATTTTGAACGGCCTTCAAGACACTGGTGATGAAGGAAAGATTATTGATGGTTGCCCCCCCCCCCACATGGTCGGCCTTCTTACCATCCACATTAAGAAAATGGTGCAACCACAAGGCTTGATGTACTTCAGGAGGCAGAGACTTACGTGAAGCGAGGGTGATTTACCTGAACAAGAGGAAAGCCCCGGAAGCATTTCAGAGGATGGCAGGCCAGCACATGACTCAAATAATGAGTTCAGTGTACAACCGTATAGGCCACGTGTCGCGTGAGCTAAACAAAGTGTGAAAAACCAATAGCCACGTGGCTAGGAATGTGGTACCTGTTTTTGTGCCAATATGACAGGAGCACTTGGCTAGGGATTGTATATTTAAGTCACAAAGTAACAGAGCCCTGACTCCGCAATGAGGGTCAGGCCAAGTGGAGAGACAGTAGAAAGAGATGGAAAAGATGACAGTGTTATTTTTGTCTGGATTGTGCTGTGTGTCCACAGATTCAGGCGATAACATGGATGTGCAAAAGGCAGAGGTAGGGGGACAATTGTGCTAATGTCTTAGAGACTCTGGGTGCACGGTATAATGGTGAAGGAGTCCTGGTTAGGGAGAGGGACAGATTCACAGGAAAAACACAGAGGTGTAGTACAATTAGATGGAAACAGTAGCAGAATTCAAAACGGCCCAGGTGTTTATTTGCTACACCATTCATATAGTGGATGTGTACAGCTTTGGCTGTTCCGAAGCCGCCGTATGATTTGTGGTACTCGGAAAAATCCCTGGAGCACGTGGGTAGGAGACCAGACGGGATTTCTGTGTTGAAATCAGGGAAAAGGAATCTCGTGAGGGTAAGCCTCAAGCGGTCACACACTTCAGAACGCAATGGAGCCGTGACCCCGTTGGGACCACCCCACTCACTTACGGGCAGAACAAAAGGGCGATTTACTCGCTCAGAAAATGATTGGTTGCTCACGAGGGGGACAGAAACGTGTTAAGGAAGGGCCAATAGGTTTTTTGAGGATAAAGGATGGGGTTTTGTACCGAACTTTCACTCACTTGAGTTCGGGGAAGACAAAAAAGACAGATGTTGTTGCCCTACGAGCGCCAGAAAGGCGGTGATGTCAGAAAAACATGTAGACGTCAGCTCGGGCATCTCGGTAGAAGGCCTCACCAAAAGCAGTGAGTGACGCGAGAGTTCTACTGGCCGGTATCCGTGGTGAAATAGGCGGTTCTGTGCGCATTGCAACCATGTCGCGGCGTTACGGACAACGTGGGTTCGAGAAGTGAAGGAAGAGTCACGGGACCGTAGGCCAAAATAAAATGGTTGGGTGAAAAGCCGGGCTCTGTAAATATGTAGTGGTGTAGCGTATAGTCTTTTGCGGTGTGTGTATGCGTGCGTGGCTAGTTGCGGGCCACGTGTATGAAGAGAAAGGAGATAATTTCCGTTGAAACCAATGGTTATATGGCCACCACGACTTTGAAACTGGTGGAGTTCAGTTTATGTTGATATTTGCTTTGATAGTGTGATTGTATTTATTATTTCTCTATAATTTTTGTTGCAAGACAAATCTTAGCGTGCGTTTCTGGTGTAAGTAGCTTAGGAGAGGCCGTATTAGCACTGGTTTAAATGGGAAAATTTCTGAGTTTCATCTCCATTGAATGTTAAGTTTTAGCCAATGCAGGGCATTGTTTGCGTGGGGGGTATTTGTCAAGGAGCGTGAAACCTCTCACAAAAGGCATTAGACGTTGGACAAAGGGACATTGGACTTGGTATAACAAAAAGGTAATTGACAAATAACAAGGGGACGTTACCCACGCACACGGCCGACGTGGTCCGATGACCAACAACACCTAGAGAGAGTTCGGACCTGCCTGGTGGCGAAAGGGGGAAGGGTTGTACCACTACGGACCTCGGGGCCCAAGTTGAGCGCTAAATGCTCGGTCAGCTGAGGTTTTGTGTAACAGTCAGTGAAGAGCAGGGCGGCTTGATTTGTTCTGATGGTATTGCCGTGGGTCACTGTGTTGGTTTATTGTCAGGGTAGGTTGAATGCGTGTTGGAGGTTGTAGTAGCTCTTAAGCATAATTACTGTGTTAAGTAACCACCGAAGTCGGCGGGAATGTTCGATGTCCATTGAGGCTAAGTGTGTTGTTTGCTAATCAATTAGGTAGGGGTGTGTTGGTAGATGTGATGTGTGTGTGGAATGTAGGAGTGGGAATTCAGGGGTACTTTCTTTGTGAACTAGGGGGCTTGAGAGCAGCGTTGACAAAGGCATGGCCCGAGGGACTCCTTTGTTTCCCTCCTATATAAAACTGAGGGTGAAACAGTGTCTGGAGAAACAACACCAGGGAGAGAGAGAGAGAGGCAGAGGAGACGAGAGAGAGGGAGAGGAGGTGAGCAGGACAGAGAAGGGTCGAGAGAAACGTGGCCTGGGAGATAGAAGAGGGACAGCTATGTCTTAGGGTTGGAAGTCAAGCTGGAAGAGAAGGAAACTAAGTTGAATCAGAGGTGGGTGAGACAGACAAACTGATTTTGAACCAGAGGTGGGTGAAGAAGACGAAGAAAGAGAGTTCGAGCGTCGATGATCCAGAGACGACCACGAGGACCCAGCTGAAGCCTGGAGCCAGTCAAACCAAGGGCATCACATCAAGCAGTGTCTTGAAGAAACGTGAAGTGACTTTTTTCAAGAACTGGTGGTGTGGTGCGGAAAGCGTGGTTGTGTGTGTGGAAACCTGGCCAGGTTATGAAGTCATTTTTATTAACGGGATTAGAAGTATGATCTTTCATGTTCTGATATTTATTGTGTGTGATTTGATTGTTCATGATTAATTATAAGTAGCCATAGGAAATTTATTTCTTAGTTCTCAGTCGTGTTGGAGAGAGACGAATGGTGACATCCCATTCCCAGAGAGATGGCGAATTGTTTGCGTAGTGCGCATGTAGTGTGCTTATGCGTGTTTCACGAGTGAAAGCATAACTTGTGTGTTAAGCTGACTAATATACATCAATTAGTGCACTTAAGCAATCATCACGATTTCCCCGTCCTGGGACATGATGAATGATGTTGGTGATGATGATGCATGATGATGATGATGATGATGATGATGTAATGAAGCATAAAAGGAGAAAGGAGGTGAAAAAGGAAGGGAATGAGAAGTAAGGACAAAGATGGAAGAAGAAAGTGGGGAGGAGGGTGGATAGGAAAAAATAACTACGGCAGGAATCTGTGAACAATCACGTATGAAACTCCAACACACACACCACACCACACACAACACACACACACACACACACACACACACACACACAACAATAATAGCTATCATTTCGGCGGACAAATATTGATCTGTCTTTTCCGATGGACTATATCTTTCAACCTTTTGCGATGGTATAACAAAAGCAGAACTGAACTATTACTGATTAGACAATACTGAACATTGTGTAAACGATGTTGAGGTATATTCTTGTATATGCATCTTTACAGAATAAGATAAAATATTTGGGTGGTCAGTTTCGTCACTCAGTGTATATCAAGATCAAAATGTTGCCCTGTTTTCGTTCCCAAGTGGAGGAGGGAAACAACATTTAATTGGACTCGCCACAATCTTATTTTAAAATTAGTTATTTGTTGGGATTCAATGTCTGTTCTGCAAACCAATAAGTTTCCAAATACCGTTTCGAACAACTTTCTTGCAAATGAAATATTGTCATGTTTATTCATGTGTTTGATATGTAAAGGCTACTGATGTCACCTTCTGTGGACTCCATGATTGTGGTTTTTGGGGTAATGAGCTAGCTGATACATGTGCAAAGAGAGGAGCCAGAAATGAAAGTGCGCCACGGTATTGAATGTATCTTTTCTTTATGAAGTCAATCAATTATTAAAGCAAACTGATGGTGCCGATTCAGGAAAACTACAAATACGTTTCTTGGTGTGGTTAATTAAAAACACTCATTTAAT
>JAFLJL010000795.1:10000-12500 GCA_018398815.1 Conus ventricosus | reverse complement strand
GCAAGATTGCATAGCGCGCAATAAAATTAGTTTCTTAAAATCTGTTCTTTAACTCTAAAACGATTATAAATCTTGGATATCCTTCCCCTAAAGCAAAACCATCGATATAATAAGGCTTATTTATATGCATAAAGGGGGTAATTGGGGAAATGCACCTCCTCATTGTACAGTTCCGGAGAACGGAATGAACAATAGGCACGTCCACAAGTTAATATTAATGCCTATGACCAGACTTGACCTTTACAAATCTAAGCCTCGTATACTGTGGTGGTACATATTGGGAACAATTTGCCCTCATTTCTGAAAGAAATCTCAAGTCTTAATATTTTCCAAAGCAAGGCGCTTAAAAGGATATCGGTTCAGTTAGTTAAATGATATATATTATAAAAAAACTGTACTAGTGATTCCTAATCAATTAAAAGGAATCAGTGAATAGAAATAAAATACTGTACGATTAAAGCCTGTGGTTAGACGGAATCTTGCACGTGTATTGGAACCACAGCAATAATGGGTTAAGCTAATTGAATTTGTTTTACATTGTTGATTATCGCTCAACTGCATTTTGTTATTGATGTTATTGAGTGTATTCATGTCTATTTGACTCATGGTTCCCCGATTTGTATTTGTATTTACATGTATTTTCTCCCCCCCCCCCCCCACCCCAACCCTCCCTATCCGCCCAACACATACCCCGCTTTCGCTCTTTTCTTCTCTCTCTCTCTTTCTTCTCTTCTTTATTTCTTTCTTTCTCTCGCATAGGATGCTTGCACGATCTTGTCGTTTGCTTTTGTAGTATTAGTCTGTTACTTCTTACAGTTTGCAAGTTTGACTGGGGGTTTTTACTTTTTCCTCTTTGTTTTTTTCTTGCCATATTGACTTGTGATGTGGTTCATGTGGGTTTTTTTCTTTTTTTTTTTTTTTTCTTTTCTTTTTCCCCCGGCGGGGTGGAAAAAAAAGCATGCCAATTTGCTTATCTCAGTACCCTGGTGAAATAAAATTTCGTTCGTTCGCCCCCCCCTTCCCGTTCGTTCGTTCGATCTCTCTCTCTCCTCCTCAATCTTTGCTTCCTTCCTCTCCCCCTCCTCCCCTGCTATCTCCCTTTCTTTCTTCCTTTTCTTTCTCCCCATGTTTGGATGACGTCGCATGTTTAAATGCATCTAGAAAACTAATTTTAAGGATCTAACAAAAATTAAAGAGACAGGTTAAGATCTGCAGATAATGTGCGAAGTTTGGATGTAAAATGGAAGACAAACATGAAGGGAGAGAAGAAGGGGAGGAGAGGGGGGGGGGGGGGGGGGGGGGTTTGAAGTGAAAAAAAGATAAAGAAGAAGGGAAAATAAAGAGGACGAAGAAGCAAAGGAAAATGAGATTAAGAACAAGAACAAGAAGGAGAAGAAGATGAAAGAGAGGAAAAAGAAGAAGAAGAAGAACAAGAGGAAGAAGAAGAAAGAGAAGAAGAAGAAGTCGAAACGAGCAGCAGGTGGGAGGGGGGAAGGAGATGGAGGAGGAGAGAAATTGAAAACAGAGGGAAGGGAGGAGGAGGAGGCAGAAGGGAAAAAACGGAGGAAAAGAAGGAGGAGGTGGAGATGAAAACAACATAAAAGAATACACAGAAGAAGAAAAGGAGGAAACATGAAGAGCGGGCAAGAGGAGGAGAAGGAGGGTAGTGGAGAGAAGGAAGAGGACTGATGAAGACGGAAAAGAAGATGAAGGGGGAGGAGGAGGAGGAGGAGAGAAGGGAGGCGAGGAGAGTAGACAAGTGGAGGAAAACATGAAAAGAAAAGGTGAAAACGGATATTAAGAAAAAAAAGAGGGGAGACAGAATTATCCAGGAAAAAAAAAAGACGAAATGCGAACCATAAACTGGAGAAAAAAAAAGTAATACAAGAAAGAAAAAAGAATGATAGAAGGGAGGAGGAGGAGTAGGCGGCCGGAAGAGGGAGAGGAGGAGGCGAAGAGAAGATGAAGATGAAGTAGAAGAAGAAGAGGAGGAGGTGGAGGAGGTGGAGGATGAGGAGGGGACAAACAATGTCTGGAGCATCTCTGTCAAACTATCCCATCCTTCCGCTCTCTAAGACCCCCACCCCCCCCGCTCCCACTACATTACCACCTCCTCTCTTTCTCTCTTCTCCTTCACCATCCTCCCTAACCCCCCCCCCCCCGGCCTCTCTTTCCTCCTGGTCCCCCTTTCCCCATACAGCAGACAGGACAACCTAACGGGCTCCCGGTGTAAAACTTGAGCCTCGACCCGGTTCAGGTTTCGGACCATTAAAGTTAATTAGTATTAATAGAGGCCGTTAATGCCGATGTCTGCGAGGAGAGAGAGAAGTGAGAGGAATGAGGAGAGGATGAGAGAGAGAGAGAGAGAGTGCCGAGAGGTGGAGAGAGAGCGAGAGAGAGTGCAGACAGCAGCAGTCAGACAGACAGAGACAGACAGACAGAAACAGAAGGTCAGCCAGAGAGAGAGAGAATAGACAGACAGAAGAGGAAAGACAGGAGA
>JAFLJL010000795.1:5000-7500 GCA_018398815.1 Conus ventricosus | reverse complement strand
TAATGTTTTTTTTACTCCACCCCTCGGGGGCCAAAAAAAGAAAAAAAAAAAAGAAAATTTCTGAAACATAATAATAAAAATCAAAAACCTAATGTACAAGAGTGAACACAAAAAGGGGTGGGATAGGGGGGTGGGGGCATAAGAGAGAGGAGAGAAGAGGAGAGGAGGAAGAGAGAGAGAGGAGAGAGAGGAGAGAAGAAAAGAGAGAGAGAGAGAGAAAGAACGAACGAACGAACGAACGAACGAATTTATTTTCAGGGGTGGGGAGTAAGCAAAATTGCTTTTTACATCCAGCCCCGGGGGCCAAAGAAAAAAAAGAAAAGATACAAATTCTGAATATAATAAACCCAAAAATGCAAAAAACCCTAATGTCAAGAGTGAACCAGAAAAAGGGGGGTGGGAAAGGTGGGGGGGGGGGCATAAGAGGAAAAGAGGAGAGAGAAGAGAGAGAGAGAGAGAGAGGAGAAGAGAGAGAGAGAGAGGAGGGAGGGAGGGAGGATTTAAACAAAAAAAAGCAGTGAGAGACAGAGTGAGGGAGAAAGGAAGGGGAGGCAAAGAAAGGGCAGGGCTTTAAAACTTTAAACAAAAAGGGTACACAAGGAGAGAAAGAGAGAAGAGGGGGGGGAAGAGAGAGAGAGAGAGAGGGAGGGAGGGGGGGAGGAGAGAGAGAGAGAGAGAGAGAGAAGGGGAAGAGAGAGAGAGAAGAGAGAGAGGGGAGAGAGGGTTAAAAGGGAAAAGGGTAAATATTGCATCATTAAATTCAGGTTAAATGAAGGAAAACCCAAACCATTTATATTTTTCCAAAAAATATCTTGGTATTTTTTTTGAAAGATAATAAACTATTTTGTTTTTTATGTTTCGGTTTTACCCAAAATTTTCCCCCGAATAGAAAAAAAGATGTCATGAAGAATCAGTTCTTGACGGGGATAAATATCTGCTTTTTTTACAACTCCGTACGGGAAATTTCTCTCTGAATAGAATGGGCAAGGTCATTCATAATCTTAAACAAAAAACAGCTTTGTTGAAATCATTTAAAATTAAAAACAAGATGATTATTCTTTTTAAACACTTATTTTCCAAGACGATTTTTAAAAAGTAAAGTTGAGAAGGTCTGTAGATACTTTCAAGATGCCCCTTAAAAAGCTTTTCTAGTAAATTTCCCCAAAAGGGGAAGCATAATCCACATCGTTTGAATATAACAAAAAAAAATTTCCGAGTTCGTTACCCAAAAAAAGTTTGATTTTTATCAGCTGAAAGACTTTTTTCGATATTTTTTTGAAACGTCGAAAGCTGATTCGACCCGGATAAATTTGTCGAAAATAAACCCAAATATTTGGGGGAACTTATTCATTAAAACTTATCATTATCTTTTAAACCTTTAGATTATCTTTGATATTTTGTCGCTTTTACCTTGTTGAATTTAGATTTTTTAGGATGAAGTGCCATATGATTGAGTTCTGTCCATTTTATGAGCCTGTCAACGTCATTTTGTAAGTCAGCGCACACTACATCTGCATTTTTTCCTTTATTGTGTAAGGTGGTGTCATCAGCGAAAAGTTCACAAGAGAGGAAATGTAAAGAGGGAGATCGTTTATGTAAATTGTAAATAATATTGGTCCTAAGACTGAACCCTGAGGGACACCGAAATTGACTGGCATGAAAGTGGATGATATCATATCTTGAACAACTATCTGCCTTCTGTTTGATAGAAAAGATGAGAGAAGATTGACAGACTTTGGAGTTAAACCATACAAAGTAAGTTTTTTTTAAAGAGGAGATCATGGTTAATAACATCGAAGGCTTTAGCAAAGTCCACAAATATCGTTCCTGTGAGAAGATCATCATTGATATTTAAATGCCACTGTTCTACTAGATTGGTAAGAAACCGTCTGACATGAATGACTTTCTCTCAAACCGCTTTGATTTGAATGAAATAATTTATGTGTAACGAAATGCCTTTGAAGGTTTTGCTTAAGGTGCTTTTCTAAAGGTTTAGACAAATTAGACAGAATGGAAAGAGAGAGAGAGAGAGAGAGAGAAGAAAGAGAGAGAGAGGGGGGGGGTGGGGGTGGAAGGGAGAGGAGCCGGAGGAATAACAGAAATGGAAAGAAATAGTTAAGCACAAAATATAATAATTGGAAATGGAAATGTACTAAAACGTGCAACAATTAGCATGTATAAAAAACAGACAGTAAAATGAATAATTATGACAACGTACGTACAGAATTTGGAACACACACACGCACGCTCATACATACATACATACATACATACAGAGAGAGAGAGAGAGAGAGAGAGAGAGAGAGAGAGAGTGAAGGAAGGGCACAACATATAAATATTTTCCACAAGGCATGAATATGCGGACATCAAAATGGGAAGAAAAATCAAAGCACAATGAATAATCATTTTTGATGAGAAAAGGGAAAAAGTGACAAAGAACAAAATATATAATCATCATTCATATGGTATATGGTATGAAAAAACGTAGAAGGTACGTGGA
>JAFLJL010000794.1:37500-51825 GCA_018398815.1 Conus ventricosus | reverse complement strand
AAAATTTTAAAACATACTTTACATTCAGCTTTCCTTGGAAAAACAGATGCTCAAGGAAGTGACGCATTGTTGGCTTAACAACTGTCCTCAGCTCTGACAGTGTCCATGTGCGCTTTGTTGTTCTTTTCAATCATTGTCACAATGGCCACCAACTAGCGTAAGAGAATGTAAATTGGGGGGTTAAAGCTCCCCCTCTTATTTTGCACAAAAACCCCCCCCTTTTCCAAACAAATCACGCCCTTGATTTTTCTTTTTCCCAAAAATTAAACCTTTTTTAAAAAAAATTAACGCTCAAAACCTCAAAAATCGCGTAACGTTCTTTAAAAATGGGGGCTTACGTGCAAGAAAAATTTTGGTGATCGTGAACAAACATATTTACATTCTCTCCATAAAAAAAATATTATAAAAAGTGCAAAACTCTTGCATCTGGCCACATTACTGATCATTTGGGTTAACTTGAGACCCTATGGCGCCCTGGGGCCCCCAATCAGATCCAGAGGATCACAGAAAATTTGGGGCCAAAGATGTAAAGGGTTTTGGGAATATGCCTGTAATAGTGGTATTTCTATACTTGGTTGCCTATCTCCAAAACGATTACCCCTAGCCGCAAAAAGATTAAAGATGGCCCCATCAACCCCCCTAAACTTGTGCCAATCTTAACATAAAATAAATATTGTGCCATTCAAAACCCCAAAAATTTTTTCAAAAGCATGGTTTAAAACGCGCTGTTCACAGAATAATCACCTGTGATCAAGCCCTTTAGGGGCCCAACATCAAGAAAATACTATCTTAGAACCAAGCCACTGACGCTCAAAAAAAGACTTTTTCAAGTTAAGAACACGGGTTTTTTGGCAAAAAAGGGAAAATCCAAAAAAACGAAAGATGTAAAATTAGTTACAAAAAAAAACCCAAGAAATTAAGGGGTCTCAAAACCCTACTATAAAAACTTTAAGAAAAACGACACCCGGTTGGATTTGATGAAGAAAAGGATGAAAATTGGGACAAGCCGTGTTTATCGCTTTACCGTATTGAGTTTCAATTTATTGATTTGAATTTCTGTACGACTATAAAGTATACCCAAAAGCAAGAGTCCTTTACCAGACATGATAGTTTTATTCTAGACTCCCCCACAGAAGATTCTATAAGGTTTTAAAAATTTGAGGTAGCAAAGGATGAGGGGTGGTACGCACAGTGACTACCAAAAGACAGCCCTTTACATTCAACTGTGAACAAGAAAGTATTAGAAAATGAAAGGATGAACTTAAGGGGCGTTAAAAAAGTATGTTGGTTTGGGGGCAAAGATGTACAGCGTTGCTGCAGACTTCTGTAAGAAAAGGGCTAAGGGAAAAGTAAAGAAGTTGTAAAAAAATTTAAAATCACGACACAAAAGCAAGCTCCAACAAAGTATTTCATCACACAAATGTTATTGCGCTCTACTCTTCATCAAGTAAACACAACGCTGTTAAAAAAAATCATAGTCTTAACAATAAAAGAGAACTTACGTCAATCCTGGTTTTCATTGCTGTAGGGCATTGGAAAAATTTTAAAAAAGATTAACTTGATGACGGGGCTTGTATTTTAACTTAAAAACCAAAACTAGTACTTACTTAAAAAACTTAACAAGAACTTAAAACAGAACTTTTTTTTTTGCATTTTAAACTTGTAATTTCTTGCCTTAATTAAAAAAGTACTTTCTATAACTAACTTAACTTGTTTATCTAGTTCTTATCTTTTCTTAAAAAAACTTTTCCCCTAGAAAATGGGTCTACAGCAGGATTTTGCACTTTTTTGCAAAAGGGGTTTTCTTTTTTTATGGGGGCTTGGTTTTGTTGTGGGTAGGTGTTAGTTTTTGTATGTTTAAAAACCCCACCAACAACAGCAGCTCCCAATACATAAAAAATCTTTATGTTTGATTTGATTGTGTTGTTGTTAATTGTGTTTTTGTTGGGGGCGGGTGTTTTTTTAATCTAACAATTTTTGTTTTGCTGTTTGGGTTTTGCTTTTTGCGTCGGTTCAATTCACTGTCTATGACCGCCGCAACCGCCCGGGATTTTTAGACTTAGTAACATTATCACTTGCGGTCATTATTGTGGTACTTTCATTGTGGTAATTCATTGTGGTCTTCATTGTGGAAAATTTCTCTCCTGGACTGTCCTGCTGCGCTTCTCGCTCATTTTTTTTATTGCGTTTAAAATTTTAATATGATCAAAAATTAATATGTTTAAAAAGAAATTAATCCCATGATGAAGGGACTAAAAAAGTCCCAAATCTGTAATCATGTCACTCGAGAGTTTCTAGGACTTGTTTAAAACCGGATCTTGTGATAAGTCTTTTTTAAATTTCTTCTGAATAAAACCGGGCCATCTTACTTACTATTTGCATATAAACTAATCATTGTCTGACCCCCCGTCTAACCTTTTTGCCCCTAGCTGTGCTTCGTCCCTAGCGTAGTACTTTCAACGTCTGAAGTAGACAATTGGAATCTGTTCGACACTTAGTTATCCCTAAATACTTTTTAGTTTTTCCGCAAGCAGCTAGAGAGTATATCTTTCTTTAAGGCGTGGGTTTTGCTGGTAGTCTGTTTGCCCCTCACATTTTTTAAAGTTCGTCACAATCCTTTTTTAAAAAGCAAAAAAAATAAAAAAATACTTTTAAAAACATGAGTTTAACGCTGGTTAATTATGCGGCCTATCGTTGGGTTTTTTTATTAAAAACCTTGAAAAAAGTTTGTTGGAAAAAAACCCGCCCAACAGGGGAAAGATAGAAATCCCAAAAACTGTTGAACCCTTATTTTTGTTTTAAACAACAAAAGTTATTGTTTAAAAGCCCTAGAATCTTTCGTTTTATGTGATTTTAATTTTTTTTTTTTAAATAAAAAGAGAGTGAAAAAAGATTATCAATACGATTTACCATTTGCTGTGTTTGGGCGGCTTAGTATGGCATAGTGTTTAGCAAAAAACTTTTTAAAAATAAGCCCCGACTGGGAAAGGTTGAAAATTTGGGGACGTTGTTAGGTTAAGTTGAAATTTACTCCGGGATTGCGTAAAAAGACTTTCTTGTTACACGGGGTTTAAACCCAAAAAATAAAAATGATAGAAAGATTATCTAGAAAATATTGATTTATAAAAAATGCGGGATGGTTCTAATGGTGGGGGAGCTATTGTTAATGTTTGGCCTTCTCTGGAAGCAATTTTTGTTTAGAAATTCCCCCCCGGTCCGATGAGAGGAAAACGCCATAACAAGGCAATGGAAAAATTTACCCAAGGCAAGAGACGCTTATGAAAAAAAGACGAATTGCCACTTAGATTTTTTTAAAAAAAGGAAAGAGAACGGGCCATGCGGGCCCACCATTTACAGCGTTGATGACGCAATGAATGGTATTACTTATGACGGGAAAAAAAGTTTTAAACATCGCCCCCCGCCAAACTGTCTGACTTTTATGCCATCTGGGGAAAACAGAAGATGCAGAGATATTTTTATTGCTTGGCATGACCTCAGTCTCCCTTTGTTGCTACTTCCTTGTGTAAAAAAAAAATTTGCTTTTAAAATGGATAAAAAAATTTTATTCCCCCAAAAGGGGTTTGGAAAGGAAAAGCGCTATGAAAAAGAGTAAAGCTGCTAGAGTGTCGAATCAATGCGAAAAACGGGTTTCAAAGCAAGCAATTTGGCAAATATATCTGCCCGCCCCCAAAAGAATAAAAAGGGCCTAGATTGTTAACTCGTTCCCCAATGCACCCCCAGAGGCTTTCTGTTTCTTACATGCAAAAGTTAAAAAAAAAAATTTTAAGATGCTCTGACAGTTTTTTGACAGGGCTTAAAGATACAAAGCGCTAAACCCTTTAAAGGGATAAAAGCTCAAGCTGGGGCTGTGGCTTTAAAACAAATATACATGCGAGGCCCATTAAAGATCTAAGTGATCCAGGTTGATGAGGGAAAAAGTTTAAAGGTTCTGTAAACCGCGTTTTTAAAAGCGGCATTTTTTCTTTTTAAGAGGGGGACCCCAGGCAACCATCGATCACAAGCCCTAGTAAAAAACTTTAATAAGAATCTAGTGAACGTCTTTTACCTATCAAATCACAGAAAAATTTGGGATAGAAAACGAAACACAGAAGGGGTTGGAGTTGCCACATCTTACGTGCCAGAACAATAAAAGCATTTAAGAACAGGCCTTACCAGTAAAACGCGATCAAATTAAAAAAATTAGCTTATAAAGATGTGCGGGACTCAAAAACCCCTTGTGTTTGGGGCAAAAAGAAAGATATTGTTGTCCCTGGAGGGGCAGAAGGCGTGTTAAAATTAGGTACAGACCCTATGGAGCGTAGATGTATATGAAGTTGAAAAAATTTAGAAAAAAAACCCCCCCCGTTATTATTTAGAGAAACTCTGTTTTTAAAAAACCCTGCCCTAAAAGATCCTTTTTTCGGAAGAGTGAAAGTTGCCCCGCCAAACACAGTGAGTTTAAAAAAAAAAATAGATTTTTTTTGCTAAACTTATTTTTTTGGTTAAACTTATTTTTTGGCTTTTTTGGGGGTTTACGATCATTTTTTTGTTTTTCAATTTTCTGTTTAATTGCATCAGTGTCTACTTTTGGGGAAGTAAAAGTCTTTTCCTCTTTGAATTTCAATTTTTTTGCCGTCAAACCCTACCATCGGCCAAAAGTTTTCTGAAATTCTTGTTTTAAATTTTTTCTCCTGAAATGTTTGCTTTTTTTAAATCTTAATGAACAATTTTTGTGTGTAGGGCAAAAATGCAGTGTGCTTTTTTTTTGGATTTAATTTTTTTTTTAAAAACCCCTTTCAATAAAGGGGCCCGGCGCCAAAACCCAAACCCAAGACCCCTAATCAAAAGAGACTGGCGCCCAGCCCCAGTGCTAAACGGCAACACTAGCCCCAGCATTTACGCTAGATACAGCTATGGCCGAAATTTACATAAGAAAGGTTTTAAAAAGCTTTAGCATATTTTTTTCTGTGCCCTATACTTATCCAATCACTTTTTTTCCTTTTGAAGTTCGTTTTTTGCTTTAATTAAAGTTGAACCCCCATTTTTTAATCAAATTAATTTTGTAAAAATGTTTTTAACCTTCGGGCAGCACTTCAAAAACAATTTAAAACGCAATAAAATAAACATATTTAAATGAAAATAAAGTCGGTACTGTTAGTTTGTCTTTGTAAACATTCACAGAAACCTTGTCGTGATGAAAAAGTTTTTTTTTCCCCCCGTTTTTAGTAATAAACTAAAAGCTTAAGAGACCATCCAAGTTTCAGACGTAATGTACTCCCTTGCTAACACATGTTCTGGAAAACTGAATTGATCCCTGGAGAAATTTAATAAAAAAAAAATAAAAGTAGCGTGTTAGGCTTGGGGGTTTTTGGGATAAATTCTGGGTTACTGTGTCATCCCCCACTTCAACTAAGGACTTCTTTTGTTTTCGCACATATTACGTTATAGGGTAAAATTTTACATCTGCTTTTTCTGTTTTGTTCTGGAACAAGACTAGTAAAAAGGACCTGCATTCAAAGCCCTTTTGAAAAATTTTGTTTTTTTTCAAAATATACATTGGGGGTTGTAAGTCAAATTTAAAATCCTTAAATTTCGGACGCAAAATTTTCCCGTTTTTGTCTTGGCTATAAAGCCTGTATTCATTTTCCGTAATCAGTTGTTCTGATTTTTATTTTTCTAGTTTAGGAATTGCGTCGTTTTTTTTCTTCAATTTTGTTCGTTTGTAACCCCATAAACCCTGTACTAAATCCTTTAAAAATTTCCCCATCACCCCCCACAGATCAAACTCGGGGTGTTGTAGGGCTTTTAGCTTATCAACGCATTTGGGCTAGCTGCGGTTTTTATTTGGGGCCCCCGAGACATTCTTTTTAATATTAAAATTATAATAAACAAAAAGTATTTAACTGGGGGTCAGTCCCCAAAGCATGCTTAGCGGCTTAATTTTTTTAACTGCTTTTTATTTTTTTTAGCTATCTTTGTCCCTTTTATATAATTTTTTTTTTTTATTAAACTTTTCGAAACTATTTTTTCCTTAGGTAAAAATAATACAACCCATTTAACTGCGATCGAAGTCTTTTAAGACGCATTGTTTTTTTGAGTTAAGAGCCAACAGAAACAAGGCGTGCCGGCCCCTAAAGGCAGCTTGCAAGCTTTTTTTTTTTTAACAATTCTCGTTCAGCTGAAATCATCAATAATTTTAAAAAGTGTTTCTTCCCCCAAAAAGTCTATGTAATGTTCTAAACAGGTCAACTAGAAATAATTTTTTTTCTGTCCAAATAAATTCCTTTCTTTGTAAGACTGTTGTGCTTTTTGGTTTTGCAGAATTAACAATGTACTGAATGAAAAGGGTTTTTGTTTTTACAAATCAAGTCAAAGCAGTTTTTCCCACACCCTTAATCCCGCAGTAAGGAGCGTGCGGGTCTTTTGGCAAAAATTAACTACCTCTTTTTTTGGAAAAATTTTTTGTTTTTAAAAAGCCCGGCTTTTGCCGTTTTTCTTCAAGTTTTTTGGTCCCGCTCTGCCTTTTATTGGGGGGGGGGGTTTCCGCGCTTTTCTGTGTTTTTTTAATCTTGCCCCCCCTTTACTTAAAAATTGTTTCAAGGGGATCAAAATCCAGCCAAAGCCCCTTTTGTTTTTTGTAGTTTTCGGTCTTAATCATAAAAACGAATTTTTACATAAAGTCCTGCGGTTCTTTGCCCACCTCCGCGAAAACTTCTTTTTTTCATCAAATGTTGGGGGAGGTTAAAAAGTCCAGACCCGAATACAAAGATCAGACTTTCCTTTATTGCCAGTCAACCCTTTTCAATTTTGGTTTTAAAACGCTTTGATTCTTTCAGTAAACAAACAAATTCCCTTTTAAAAACTTCAGAGATGATTTAGATGTTTTGTTCCAAGAGTGTCCGCTTTTTCTTTTTCTGTAATGGAGTGTATAAATCTTTTCAAATAAATAACTGTTTTATTTTTTATTGGGTTTAAAATTGTTCTGGCCATTCTGGGTAGTAACAACATCAAAATCCCAAGGGAATGTCGCTAATGTGTATTTAGCTTTGGGGGCTTCAAAAGAAAAACGAATCGCTAGGATTAAAGTCGTTCATAATAGTTTTTTTTTAGTGCGCCTTGGGAATAGGCATATGCGTCTTTAACAGTTCAAATCTAGAGGGGTGCGAATTGTTGCCAATCTTCTGCTACGCCTCACTTTTTAAAAATTTTTTTTTTCTCCTTGCTTTAAACCTGTGTTGGAACCGTTTTTGGGGCCCTTTTTTTCCCTGATAAACTTTTCTTTTCTTTCTTTTTAGGGACCATGGTCGAATAGAGGGCAAAAAGTTGCCTCGTTTAGTAAAAAACTTCTTGCCCCCCATTTGATTACCATATGTTTTAAAGATGGCCCTGCCCAAATTAGCACAAAATCTTTTGGGTCTGTCGTGTAATATCTATTTTGAAAGATAGTTTAGAATGCCCGGCTTTAACATCGCCCGCGCCAAGATCAGGGAACTTAAAATTTAAAGTTGTCCGGTTTACGTTGATGAGTATTTACACTAAATTTTCAGTCTGCCTTTTTGCCTTTTTCGCCCTGGGGTTCCTTCCTTTTCTGTATGGGTCGAGGTCACAAACCCTATATTCTTTTTTTATAAAACAAAAAAAAATAAATTAAAAATATGTCTTGAAAATTTTGCGCGATTAAACCTGTTTAAAAAGAAAAATCTGCTAGGCCCCTTTTTGAAAAAATGAAACAGAATTAGCTCCTTCATTGCGCGAAAAAACTGAAAGAGCAGAAGCATTTTTTCAATCCCTTCTTTGAAGAAGCAGAAACACCCCCTTCAGTTAGCGCATCCGGCAGAAAATATTAAAAATAGAATAAATCATTTACTAAGCTTAGGGCTAAGCCGCCGAAGGGCCCAAATCCTTTTTGTTTTAAGATGGATAAAGCAACCATCTTATATAAAAATTGCAGGGAAATTTTTTTAAGAGTTACTACAAAACCGACCCAACTAAGTTTTTAAAACTAAACACAATTAGACAAAGGGCCCGTTTTCGACCCAAAGGCGATTAAAACATTTTAATTTAAAGGCCTGAGGCTGTTTGTCTTTTACAGAACTTGGGGCAAGAGTTGCCAAAACGATTGAAATAGGAAAAGACCTCTTTTTTAAATATTTAGGGCCCAAAATAAATGATGCAGCAAAAGAAATTTAGACGATTTTTTAAAGAGGAAAAAGTCAGAAAAACATTAGAAACAATTGACGATTTTTCATTGCCTTGCGTGACCTCCCAGCTTTTAAGAAAACCTAAAAATCAATAAAGGCAAAAGAAAAAAAATTTGCAAAAATTGGCGAGCTGAAGAGAGAAAGAAGAAAAAAAAATAAGCTGGGTGATGCAGTGATAACAATTTTTGGGCAAGAAGAAAAGGGGTAGAATCGCAAAAATACAGGATTTAATGATGAAAGGGCGGCTGGTTGAAACGGTGTCTACTAACAGAGCGCAGCTAGCAGCAAAAAAAGCAGAAAAAGATAAACTATAACAGAAACTTTTTGAAAATATACGTGCCCCGAAAGAAAAGGATTCTTTCAAGGAAAGGGGAAATTTCTTGTTGTATATTAACAGCCGTTGGGGTTTGCTATCTCTACATCGTTTATGCTTTTAAACCGCAGTCGCCAACAGGGCCCGTAGGCCCCCAACACCTCAGCCCGGGAAAAGTTGGATTAGAAAACAAATTTCTCATCTAGCAAATTATAAAAAAAGTTAGCGGCTAAAGCGCTTGATCCTCTGCCTGGAAAAATTGGCAGTGTTTTTGTTGGGGTTTGTTCTAAGGCAAAATTGTGGTTTTGCTGACCTCTGTGGCGTTGGAGTGCTAGCTGTGGATTAAATTTTTTGTGAAATGAAGTATGTAATCCCGTAAAAGTTTTAAAAAAACAACAAGGGGGTCTTTTGTATATCGTCAGTGTGAGGCACTTAACAGGTGGCGTGCTTTTTTGGGCTGCTTTTGGCTGTGGGCGCTTATAATGGATCGCTTTCTTCAGGGGTAGGGACTTTTTTTTTAAAAAGGTGGGGCAGGCCTTGTTTTAAAACCTTGATTGTGCCCAAAATTTTGGGCGTCTCCCTATGAGGATTTTTGTTTTAATTCTGTAATTTCCAACTGCAGCTAAAGGGAGGGGTAGATGTTAATCCATGGCTACAAAACAAAATCAACCCCCCTTTACCTACTTGCAAGAAAAGTCTTTTAACCCTTTTTTGCTAGCAGGGAAATCAAACAGAGTTAATGCATCTTCTAAATTAGCCCCAGAAAAGTTTTCTGGCATCAAAACCTGAGATTGATACTATGTTAGACTTGGGGCGTGTTTGTGCTCCTAAAAGACACCAAACTTTGTCCCCTAGGAGTATTAAACCTTTTTCACCCTGGCATTGTTAGGCCTTTACTTTTATCTAAGATAAAAGTTGCCCAAGCATTTTCGGTGTTTTTTTTTTTTATGGATCCCAAACGAACTTTTTTTTTTTTTGGGTTTAAAAGAGGGGTGGCCCGGGCCGTAGTCTAATTTTATTCTCTTTTTGACCCCACAAATACAATGTGCCCATCCCCTGATTCGGTCTAAATTTGTCTAAAGTTAGTTGAGGTTTAATGTTAAATTATTGCGAATTTTTTATATGCAATTGGTCCTTGGGCTTTTAAATGGATTAAACCGTTTTCGTTAGGGAGGGGGGTTTTGTAGTTCAGTTAGTATTGTTGTAGGGGAATAAAAAGAAATTATACTGCCTTTTTAAAATTGGGGGGTTTTTAAAAGGTTTGCTATGAACACCCCAGCCATTAGTTGCGCGTAAATGGCAAAATTTAAGATTCTGGAAAAAAAACCATAGGGCGGGTGACCTGCTGATACACTCTATCATTTTTATTGGCGGATTTAATATTTAGTTTGGGGGTTTTCAATCTGACTTGGAAACCTATGATTATCTACGAAAAGGTTTGTAAATGAATTCCAAAAATTTGGGGTTTAAACGCTCCCATTTTAAGTGGGATTTCGCTATATTTAAAAGGTTTTTCCTTTTTAATTAGTTTTTTTTTAAAAAATTTTAAAAAAAATGTACACTATATAACCCAAACAAAACAAAAGGTTTCTTAACGTACCAATTGACAATTGGCGGGGAAATTTGTTGGATTGCCCTTAAGAAATTGGTTTTTAAAATAAAAGGATTAACATATTTGAAAAAGCTAAAAAAACGGTGGAGTTAAAAAACGAACAAGGAAATTATTAAAAAAATTAAAATTTCCTGATGGCTACTACAACTTTGTTCTTTTAAGGAATATTTAGCAATTTTTGGGTCATTAAAAATTAATGAGGCAAAAACTTTTAAAATTTCTATGAATTTTTCCCCAACTTTAAGAAAAAAGGGGTACGTTTTTTTTAGAAGCCTTGCTCGAATTTTTGGGTTTTTGGCAGTGGTGAAAAAATATCATATTAAAACACATATGTAGTAGAAAGTGGCCTTTTTGGATGTGCCCCCCAAGTGCCCCTATTTTTTTAATTACCCAAGCTGTTTGTTCATTTACAAGAGTTAAAGACGAATCGCAATTTGTTTAATGGAATCCCTACAGTTTTTAAAAGCACGCCATCAATAGTTTGGGTTTTGCGACTTCATTAAAAACCTTTGGGGAAAACAGCAAATTTTAAAAATTAGTTGATGGGCCCATAAATTTTTGGATTAAAAATAACTAACAAGTGGAAAGCAGTTGTTTGCAGATTTTTTAATGGTGCTTGAAGTAGAAAGGGAGATGTTTGCCCTTTGATTTTTTTTGTCTAGGGTCTCAAGTTAACCCCAGAGGTGATCAGTAATGTGGCCAGATGCGAAGAGTTTTGCACTTTTTTATAATGATTTTTATGTCATGGAGAGAATGTAAATATGTTTGTTCACGATCCCCAAAATCTTATCTTGCACGTAAGCCCCCTTTTTTAAAGTAACTTTTTACGTCGATTTTTGGAGGTTTTGCGCGTTAATTTTTTTTAAAAAAACAGGGGTTAATTTTGGCAAAAAGTACATGAGAAGTACGTGATTGTTTGTGAAAAGGGGGGTTTTCGTGCAAAATAAGATGGGTGAGCTTGAACCGCATATTTACATTCTCTGCGAAGTCTTTCCCAGCTTTTAAAATGAGTTCTGTGAGTAGACATTTAAAAGTAAACGTGCAGCAAAGGTTGCTTTTCAAAGCTTTTGCTTGCTTTGTGTGTGTGTGTGTGTGTGTGTGTGCGTGGTGCGTGCGTGCGTGCGTGCGTGCGTGCGTGCGTGCGTGTGGTGTGTGTGTGTGTGTGTGTGTGTGTGTGTGTGTGTGTGTGTGTGTGTGTGTGTGTGCATGCGTGCGTGCGTGCATGTGTGTGTGTGTGTGTGTGTGTGTGTGTGTGTGTGTGTGTGAGAGAGAGAGAGAGAGAGAGAGAGAGAGAGAGAGAGAGAGAGAGAGAGAGAGAGAGAGAGAGAGAGAGAGAGATTGATGATGATGATGATGATGCTCTCACCTGGATGGTGACGCCATTTCTGTTTATATCGGATGATGTCGTCACGCTGAAAAAATGCATTATGAGTGTCAGCTGAGAGGAGACAAGGTAAACATTGTGGGAAATAAGTCTACAAAGAAAAGCAATGTAAACTTAATGTCTGTCCGACTATGGGGCACATCACAAAAAGTAAGGCAAAACTTACATTGCCCTGAAATTGTATAGCAAGTTTAATGTGGAAACGATTTTTTTTATTCTCCGAAGATAAATGCGATGATCCAGATCCTCATAGCGCCTGACAAACTCAGTGAGAAACCTCTGACATTGTGGCATTGAAATAATCTCATGATAACATTCACCTTTATCTTTGTTCAAAATAACGAAAACTGTTTTTTTTTCGTCTTTTCTTTCTTCTCCTTTCGTTCAAAAATGAGATCTCTCTTGCTCCATGACTATCGTCAGTTCAAACGGTTTTGACAAGTTGACACTTAATGTTCGATTTCAAACTTCTAGACTGTTATTTTGAACATCGGTCGAGGCCGTTCCAGGTTCAGATTGAAACCCAGTGTCCATAGATTGAAGCGCTTTTGCTACAGTTTGACAGTCACATTCCTACAGCTTGTAGTTTCCGGGGATGGCTGATTGGTTTGTGACTTCAACTGTTAACTGACTGTTGACCATATCTACTGACTGTGCACCATGCCTGTTGACTGTTAACCTTACTGACAGTTAACTCTACTGCTGACTGTTAACTTCACCCGCACACCGTTAACCGTACCTTACTAATTGTTAACTTCACCTTACTAATTGTTAACTTTACCTTACTAATTGTTCACTTTACCTTACTAATTGTTAACTTTACCTTACTGATTGTTAACTTTACCTTACTGATTGTTAACTTTGCCTTACTAATGGTTAACTTTGCCTTAGTAGTTGTTAACTTTACATTACTAATTGCTAACTTCATCTTACTAACTGTTAACTTTACCTTACTAACTTTTAAGTTTGCCTTATTAATGGTTAACTTTACCTTACTAACTGTTAACTTTCCCTTTGCAATTGTTAACTTTACCTTACTAATTGTTAACTTTACCTTACTAACTGGTCAATTTTGGCCTTACGAATTGTTAACTTTCCCTTTACTAATGGTTAACTTTGCCTTTACTAATTGTTAACTTTACCTTGCTAACTGTTAACTTTATTTGCTAACTGTTAACTTTCCCTTGCTAATGGTTAACTTTACCTTACTAATTGTTAACTTTACCTTGCTAATTGTTAACTTTATCTTGTAACTGTTAACTTTACCTTACTAATCGTTAACTTTCCCTTACTAATTGTTAACTTTACCTCACTAACTGTTACCTTTGCCTTATTTGTTTCTCGGGCCGGGTTTTGACCTCGGCCTTATATTAAAAAAAGGTAACGTAGAGCACACCCTTGTCATGCATTTCTCAGACTAAATGGAAAATCTACGCATTCTTATTTTCATCGATCAGCATAAAAATGCCTAAAAGTCAGTGGCCCTTCATGCATAATCTATGACGAGCCAGTTCGATTGCCTCTTCAGGTCTACACCTTGGTTTGATTCTGTCGGGGGCATCGGTTTTTGGAAAATTTTATGGAGACTTGTTGGACGGGGCGTGGTGGCGCCCCCCGGAGGGAGAGCTCGTTTACGCTGGCATCTCGACTAAGCAATTATTGTCGTCAGTAGGAGGCTTAGTAGGTGATGTTCTGCTGTGTTGGATCAGATCAGGGAGCACTGAAGACCAAAGAAGTGACTCGGGCCGATGTTCGTGTCTCCTCCGTGGGTTGCTTCATGACGACTAGCATTGACTGCTCCATGTAGACTGTTGGTACGGGGCTGTGGACGGGCGGCCTGAAGTAGCGGCGGGGTCCAGTGGGTGGCAGAGCGGAATGGGTCCAGTGCCATGGGAGCGGGGAAAGGGTCCAGTGCCATGGCAGAGCGGAATGGGTCCAGTGCCATGGCAGAGCGGCGTGGGTCCAGTGCCATGGCAGGTGGATTTGGGTCCAGTGCCATGGCAGAGCGGAATGGGTCCAGTGCCATGGCAGAGCGGCGTGGGTCCAGTGCCATGGCAGAGCGGAATGGGTCCTGTGCCATGGCAGAGCGGAATGGGTCCAGTGCCATGGCAGAGCGGAATGGGTCCAGTGCCATGGCAGAGCGGCGTGGGTCCAGTGCCTTGGCAGAGCGGAATGGGTCCAGTGCCATGGCAGAGCGGCGTGGGTCCAGTGCCATGGCAGAGCGGAATGGGTCCAGTGTCATGGCAGAGCGGAATGGGTCCTGTGCCATGGCAGAGCGGCGTGGGTCCAGTGCCATGGCAGAGCGGAATGGGTCCAGTGCCATGGCAGAGCGGAATGGGTCCAGTGCCATGGCAGAGCGGCGTGGGTCCTGTGCCCATGGCAGAGCGGAATGGGTCCAGTGCCATGGCAGAGCGGCGTGGGTCCTGTGCCATGGCAGAGCGGAATGGGTCCGTGCCATGGCAGAGCGGAATGGGTCCAGTGCCATGGCAGAGCAGAATGGGTCCAGTGCCATGGCAGAGCGGCGTGGGTCCAGTGCCATGGAAGTGGCACGGAAAATGAGACATCAACAAACAAACAAAACAAAACAAAACAAAACGAAACGAAACGAAACGAAACGAAACGAAGCGAAACGAAACGAAACGAAACGAAACGAAACAAACAAAACGAAGCGAAACGAAACGAAACGAAACGAAACGAAACGAAACGAAGCAAACAAAACAAAACAAAACAAAGCAAAACAAAACCCATAATTTGTGACTTTTCACCTTACTTGCTGACTATTGCTGTAATTTTCTGATTGTTGACCTGACAGTTT
>JAFLJL010000794.1:25000-27500 GCA_018398815.1 Conus ventricosus | reverse complement strand
CAGAATCATTTGCTGACATGTTTTCCAAAAACAGCTCCTTCTGTAGTTTATCAGACAAATGCAGAGCTATGAGGGAAAACCAATCTAACAAAGAAATGTACGCTGATCGGACGAAAATAATGATCATTATCTAAATGCTGATATTACGTCTCAGGAATTACACTCTGCTATTTCTTCATTGTCTAATAAGAAACGTCTGTTGGTTTAGATGCCATTTCTAATGAAATGTTAAAACATATACCACAAAATTTTGTTTTATTTCTACATGAAATTATTAATAAATGTTGGATTGAAGGGAACATACCTTCCATATGGAGAGACTCAATTATAGTTCCCATTTTAAAGAATGGAAAATCAATGACAAACACAAATAGCTATCGACCTATAGCTCTTACATCTCATGTCTGTAAACTAATGGAGATAATTGTTCTAAACAGATTGACATACTATTGTGAAAAAACTCGTATTATTCCGCAAACCAGGCCGGTTTTAGAAAGGGCAGGTCTACTATTGATCATCTTGTAAAGCTCACTACGCAAATTAAACACCAGTTTGCTAGAAGACAAAACGTTCTCGCCACATTTTTCGATATCAACAAGGCATTTGATCAAGTTTGGCATGATAGGCTTTTATATAAATTAAAAACTATAGGTCTCTCTGGTCATATTTATAAAATTTGTTAAAACATTCTTGACCAACAGAAGTATTCAGACAAGAATAGGTCATACTTATTCATCCAAAAGATTACTAGATATGGGTATCCCTCAAGGCTTTGTGATCGCCCCTCTTCTCTTTAATATTTTAACTAATGATTTACCTAAATACATTTCAAAAAACGTTAACTTGATTCAATATGCGGATGACATCTGCTTATGGTTGAACGCCACATTAAAAAAGAACACATCAAAAAGATCTGTTAATTACATTAGAAGAATATATCAAAAAGAGTTAGACAACATTGCGAACTTCATGTCTGATAATGGCTTATGCCTGTCGGCTGAAAAATCCCGTATGATGTTATTTGATGCAGGTGGGTCTGCACACAATACTCCTAACTTCAAAGTACATAATACCACATTGAGCTACACTTCTGAGATTAAATTCCTTGGTGTGCATCTTATGTCAAATCTTTCTTGGAATTTTCACTTGGAACACATAATAAATCAAGCGAGAAAATCTCTTAATCTGCTCAAAGTTATAAGCAAACAAAGTTGGGGCCAGGAAACAAAAAGTTTAATACATCTTTCTTCTGCTTTAGTTAGATCCAAATTGTCATATGCACAAGAGGTCTTTTTTTAGTGCTCCTAAGTACTTATTAAAAAAGCTTCAGTGTATAGACTCTAAGGCATTCAGATTAGCCCTTGGTGTTCCATTTCAGCTTCAGCTTTACGAACATACCATGAAGCTGGTGTCTTACCTCTTGATGACCATCGTGAACTAGCCTGCGCTAAGTACATTCTTCGCTGCTCAACTATTGAAAGTTCTAACCAAATGGAACTGGATATGAGGTCTGATGTAGACTTTCCTAAACGTGCTAAAACATTCGAGCCACTAAAACGATACTCACATATTCTTCTCACTTGTTGACAAATTCAGGTATCAATCATAAACAGCTTGCTGTGCGTTTTCCCATAAGTCCCGTACCAAACTGGGAGCTCCTCAAACCAGTGTTTGATTAAACTATACAACTATATCTAAAACTGATAACATTACTATTCTAGCTTGCGAAGCAAAATCACATATCAATGATTGTTATCGTAACTTCGTAAAAGTCTATACTGATGGGTCTCTATTAAACAATAATGCTGGTTGTGGCTTTGTCATTCCATTTTTAAAAATTGAGAAGTCCTTTCATCTTGGGGCAAATCTGTCCATTTTTACAGCCGAACTTATAGCAATATTAATGGCCGTAGAGTACATACATGATTTATCATTTGACTGTTATGGTATTCTCTTTTGTGTAGATTCTAAGTCAGTTCTTCAAGCTTTAGAATCTACAAATTCAAAAAATCGTGCTGAAATCGTATCAGAAATTAAAATACTTATTCACAACATTATGTCAAGAGGTATAATAGTTAAGTTTTGTTGGGTTCCTTCCCATTGCTTCATATCCGGAAATGAATGGGCTGACAGGATTGCTCGAGCAGGTGCAAACAATTCTGACAATACGGCTTCTCTTCATATTCCTTGAGCTTACATGAAGGATATTCTCTCTTACAAAGAGCCTCTTTTGAAAAATTTGAGGAATACTCCAAAGAAAGTGTTCTCCCCCGAATAAATAAACCCGACTCTTCTATACTTTGTTGTACGAGCTCTCGAGCAAGTAATCTTTTAAAAAGGGCTTCCTCAGTAAATCCAGTAACCGTAATATAAACATAGGATTATACCAAGACACAGTAGACAACTTGCCTCCTTATTATTTCGGTTAAAAATAAATGCATTCAGAACAAAATATGTCAAGAATATTCGATGTGCTTGTGGCGCCCTTGATAATTGTACA
>JAFLJL010000794.1:0-17500 GCA_018398815.1 Conus ventricosus | reverse complement strand
AATTTCACCTATGGTTTTGTCAGGGCCTGCGCTTTTCCCAGACTTGAGATGACCAATACTGGCAAGGACCTCTTGTCTGGAAATCGCTTCATTAAATGATGCATCAGAAACACCTAATGTTTGTTCATCACTATTGACTTCGCATTTCTCATGATGTGGCATTATATCTAATTCATTAAAGAGTGAGAAGAAATGTTCGTACCACTGATCTATAGGTATAGAATTGTAGATCACTGATTTTGTGTTCACGGACCTGACTGTCTGCCAGAATAGTTTAGAATCATGTACTGACTGCTTTAATTAATCAACCTTGCTTGATCATACTGTTTTCTTTTGGGTTTTAAAAAATACTTATATTCCTTTCTTTCCTTAACGTACGTCTCTATTTTTCGTTGAAGTGCATTCTTTGCTCGCTTGAATTTCCATAGTAACCCCCTAACTGCTTTCTTTTTACGGTGACATTCAGCATCAAACCAGTCACTCTTTCTCTTCTTATTTCCTGTTGTTTCTCATCATACACGCAGCTGCGCTGCATAACGACTTTGTAACTATTTCAAGAGAAGCATCGATATCTGTATCAAGAACTAAATAAGCGTTATCTAAATTTTCTTTGAAATCAGCAGATTTTTGCTCATTTTGATAAATGTACAAATACTCCTCTGACCATACATAGTGATTCTCATTACTGGTTTGAACTGTACGTAACTGAATGAATTCTTGCTCCACATTTTTCCAAATAAATTCTACAGGCAAGTGCCAGGAATCGATTCGATCACCAACACATAAATCACAACTGCACGCAGACGTGTCTTTTGACATAATGACATAATCAATCACACTTGCACCATGCGGTGAAACAAAAGTAAAATCGCCACTAGAATTATTGTCAAAACAGCCGTTCAAAATGACACAGTTAAACATGTAACAAAAATTCAACAGCGACTGACCAAAATTATTCACAACGTTATCTTTCGAGTTCCTGTTCCATGATTCCTCATCATTACCATCATCATCCTCATTATCATCCATACATGGTGTATAATTACTCATGTCTTCCATCCTTGGCTGTTCACACCCAGTTCTTGCATTAAAGTCACCCATAAGCATCAAATGCACATTATCCTTTTGAAGGACGTGTAATAAACTTTCTTCCAAATTAACTATACCATCCTTAATTACCATCGTATTATATAGAGGCCCATTTTCTGGCACAATATAACATGCAACCAGAAGTACATCTTTGTCACTTTTGAAAACAGACTTGTTTATGTTGACAGCAACTACATTTTCACAATTGACATTGACAGCTGAGACGAATTTAGATAGGGATTTTCGGATCATGAGCAACACACCGCCTGAGTGTCTTCCGTGTCGAGAAAGCTTTTTTGCGGGAGCAGCAAATTTGATATAATCATGGTGTCACGACCGACCCCTGGAGGTCTGCCCTGACAGGATCGGTTTAGAAGGGAGTGAAGGGAGTGACTGACCTCACACGCTCCGCAAGAGAACACACAAGAAAGATTACAATACAATACACCATTTATTCACACCAACACACACATAGTCACAAATAAGCATTTCAACACACACAACATACATAGTCACAATTAAGCATTTCAACACACACAACATACATAGTCACAAATACGCATTCCAACACACACAACATAACCATAATCATAAATAAGCATTTCCAACCCACACAACATAACCATAATCATAAATAAGCATTTCCAACACACGTTCCTTTTTGTGCTTCATGTGGTTCCCCCTCACACCTGTCTCTCCAAAGTCCTCTGAGAGTACCGTGTCGAAGCAGGTGCCCCAAACCGGGTCTGTTCTTGAACAGAGTCTTTCAATGCCGACACCCTTGACACACACATCCCCCCAAATTGCACGACAGAGAGCTAACCACACTGATCACATGGGCTGTAGGAAGTCCGAGGACAGTGGAGAACGCATCCCGTGGGACGAGGCGTTGTCGCTGAAGGTCCCGGACAGGGGTTAGGACCATCCAGCAAGGTCCACGTGCTCCTCACACACTGTGGCCCCAAGAGCACAAGCTTCGGGTGAAGCCCCCGGGAGGAGAGAGAAGGGAAGGAACTGGAAGGAAAGAAGGGTAAAACACTGGTCACATGGGCTGTATGAAGTCCGAGGACAGTGTAGATCACATCCCGTCGGACGAGGCGTTGTCGCTGAAGGTCCCGGACAGGGGGTAGGACCATCCAGTGAAGATCACGCGCTCCTCACACACTGTGGCCCCCAAGAGCGCAAGCCTCGGGTGAAGCCCCCGGGAGGAGAGAAAAGGGAAGGAACTGGAAGGAAAGAAGGGTACTAGAACCCCGCAGTCAGTACGGTCTGAAATTTGCTGCTTAATCCTAACAGCCACTCGCATGGTGGGCGAGGGGAGGTGTTTGCTGAATATATTAGTAACACCAGCTCAACACAGACCTGAGCATAACACAGTAAACAAACCAAATGAGGAATGTTCGCTAAAGGTCTCCTCACACGAAGCAGGTAAGAGATTACATTAACAGGCTAAACAAACGAATAGCAATTTATATCTTCATCCTTCCCTCACTCACGTTCAACATTTTCCTTTCTTAGGAACTGAACTAATACAGCAACCATTGCTTTATAACTGCCACCACAGTTGCAAATAATCATAATTCAATGGCACGATTATCCCCACATTTTATAGTAACATTTCAAAAATAACAATTCTCCAACCACGCATCCAAATGACTAATCACGCGTACGCACGCTCGCAAACACAAAACACTCGTTCCCCTTGCAAACACAAACAGACGGTGGCCGAAGAATAAGAGACCGTCGATTGTGACAGGGAGGACGAGCGAGACCAAGCAAGTCCCAACCCTAAATCACCAGGTTCTCCCCCATCCCCACCGACTACCGCATCACCAGATGTATTGAAAGGAGAAAGAATTTTGGATATAATTTTGAATGGCGAGGTTACAAGTTGAATTAACCAGAAAAAAAGTGGTCTCAAACAATGTTTCTTTTATTATTTTGAAACCAAAAGGAAACTGTGCAAAAGAGAAGAATTAGCCGGCTAACAAAAAAAAAAAAAACCAACCACGAAACTGATGCTTACCAGCTACCCGTGGGTGACCCAAGAAGGTGGCGGGTCAAGCGACTCTCTGCCCTCTGTCCAGTCGAGAGGACCAGCAGAGCAGATGCGGAAAAGATGACGTGACGTCCCTCCCCTACAGGCCGACTGCAGGAATGAAGGTACCGACCGTACCTTCGGCGATGTGGTAGAGAACCAAAACCGGAGCGGGCGCTCCCAGGGACATCTTCCGCTCGAGTGAAGAGAAAACCTGCCTAACCGATGGCGGCCAACATGCCACCCTACGTCACAGAGTGAGAATACCTCAAGCTAAGAGGAATGCTGCACGTGCGGCAGGTAAAAAACAGGTGAGAGGCCGATAGAGACAGCCAGTTCAAGAGAATGGTACCAGCCACCCGTGAACCTGCAGGATCAATTGCACGGGCAGTGAAATTAGAGAGAGAGAGAGAGAAAATAAACCTAACCTGAGCTGAACCACATTAAGGTGCAACCACACCACAAGCCACATTAAGGGACTGATACACGACAACAACAACGACAATAAATAAATGAATAATTCTACCAGCCAAGATGGGCCAATCGTCATGGGCCTCGTGACACATGGAATATACCACTAAAGTCAAAACAGTTCATCGACAAAAGTTTCTGTCATGCAGACAACATCAAACTTAGAAATGTAATCAATGAAAGAAGCATCACTAATCTTATTATATAAATTTTCAACATTATAAACAAGAAATTTCATATTTTACAAGATGATCCGGCCTGTCCTAGCGCACTTGCCATGTTGATCGCCTTGGGAGGGGATGACCAGTCAAGCTCCTGTTGGCAGGAGGGAGGAGGAGTGGGGGGAGAAAAACCGACGAAGACCCGTGTTGCTCTGTCCTCCACGCCCCGTATCCTCCTCACCACCGCTACCGCCGCACCGAACACGTGTATTCCGTGAGCTGGTCTTGCTGCCCTGGTTAAAGCGATGAGGGGAATCCCCGTCACGGCTTCCGCGTTCTTTCGCCTGCTGACCTCTGCCCCCTGTTGCGTTGGTTGTCGCTTCTTGACTGCTGCGTTGGTGATGGTAGTTGTCGTTGCAGCATGCGCATTGGTCACATGGTCATCTTTGGCAGCCACCACCTCAGCGTAGGTTCTTGGGTCAGGTCGTTTGGGTCCCACCACTAATTGGCCCTTCTTAAAGTAGGCCACTTTGCCCTCTTTACTGGCCTCTGACACCACACTGGCCTGCTTTCTGGTCAGGTCATTAGCCACAGTCACTCCCTTTGCCCTCAGTTTTTCACGATAGTCACGATTGGTAATCACCGTCATTTTGTCCTTCCAACGATTGAACTTGACAATCATTGGTTTCGGTCGGCCATCTCTACTCTCACACCACTCTGTGCGCTCGAGCGATATCATTAGTTGTCCATTCTTTTGGTCCGGTCACGCTGTTGAGAACATCAGTTACTACTCTGGCACATGTTTCGTAACTTTCGAACGCTTCTTTTTGGGGACACCATACATTCTGAGATTGTCTCTTCGAGAAAAACTTTCAAGCTTCTCACAATTTTCTTTAAGTGTTTCCACCTCCTGCTTCACCATCTTGATGTCGGAGAACACAATCTGGAGATTGTCACTATTTCCCGTGCAAATACTGAATAGGTTACTGATATCTTCTTTTGTTTCTTTTAGCAGTGCAGCTAACTCTTGTGTGTCCTTTCTAGTCCGTCACATCTTCTGCCAATTTCATCACACTTTGTTGTGAGTAGCTCAAGATCAGTCTTAATGTCACTCAAATCATTCCGCATGGAAGCCAGGTTAGTATCTATAGATTTAGATCTCTCCTCTTGCACTCTCAATGCCTCCATGATCTGAGAGAGAACATCCACAGGGGCAGTTGAGGAATCCATACATGAAGAGAGGGGACGATCGGTAGCGCTACTCCTGTCCGCTGAACTGGTACACGATGGCGCTGTCGTGCCGTTCTTTGCCGTATTCACTTGCTGGGAAGGGCGATCGCGATCCGTAGGGCCAGGGTTCAGTTCCACATCGCCACAACACAGAAGGTAGGCAGCGACAAACACAAACATCACGATATCCAGTCTGTTCCGCACTGTCACAAGTCTCGTGCGCATGATCAACGTGTAGTGACGCACGAGTGTAGTGCGCATACGCACTCGGTTCACCACCGGAACCGGAAGGTGCACCTCGCATGAGCAGTGCTCACTCACCAGCAGACGACAGGGCGGGAAGGAGTTGGTTCATTCTACTCGTCGCCCCCGTCGAGAGTGGAGTCACCTCAACGCCAGCTCCTGACTACTACAAGCCAGCCAGACAGCCACAACTACCATTGCGGACGCCCGTCCTCTACTACGAACTAAGGGAGCGACGTGTGGCGTCCGGAGACAACCCCATCTACGACCAACACCGACTGAGACCAACTACCATACCGGCGGAACCAGACGTGGCCTTCGCCTTCCCTGGTTGCGCCGTCAGCTGTTCGACCCTCTGAGGAAAGCTGCAAGCTCGGCTTGGACAGAGCGCGTCACAGACTGACCACCCACTCGCCATTCCAGTACTGCAGGGTGAGTTGCACTGTGTACGTGGGTATGCGTTTGTGTGCATAAGAAGAAACCCCAATACTAGGAATAGTTATTGCACTAGTTAGACATGTCACACTAAGCCACCCTTCTAAAGTGTAGGGTAAACACTTTAATGGTGTCAGAAGTGGGATTACCCGTAGCTTAGTTGTGCATGCATTCACAGTGTCAGTCCTAGTTATTGGAATTGTGTTGCTGCTCAGCACCAAGCACTATTTACACAGATACTAGTATATAGTTATACTGTCAACCCCTGCAGTTAGCATTGGATGGGAGTGTGGTCTACCTTACATTAGAGAGTAACCCCAGAATATACAGTCACTCCCCTAATGGCTCTGAATATCAATTTAGCCACTGCGTCGCAGCTTAGTCAGATGCTGCCAGGGATAGGGCCTAAGAGGGCTGCCCAGTTGGTCAGAATTAGAGAGAGGGAGGGAGGATTGACTTTACCAATCTTGACTTCCGTGCTGCACGGAGAAGTAAGCCCTGACCTTCTCTCTCTGATTAACTTTGGGGATCAGGGGGGTATTACTGAAGGATCGGTGGTGACTGGTGTAGCCACATTAAAGAGTGAAACTAGAAGACCAGTCACCCACAAGCCAGCCCAGTCAATCAAAAAATACCCCGTAAGTGTCCACAGCCTTGTCCCGATCCCGTCTGACTAAAGATACATTGAATCAGAACTTTTCCGTTCGTGAGTCAGAAGAGCTGCGAACGGAAAATTGGGTGGAGAGACACACTCCTGTTTATGGACCGGAGGATGGAGGTAGAAGTACTGGCCAACGGTCCACCCTGGGTTGTCGTCTGTTTCCCGTAGCCATGGAGACAAGGGATCATACGAGCCTCTGTTACGCCCACGGCAAACACACACGAGAGGTTCCGGGCAATTGTACCTCGAAAAGGCATTGCCGGAAAGCCGATATCATGAATGCCGTGGGAGTGATCGGGTCTCTGAATCTCAACGGGGTCCTTCCAGTCCGGTTGGATCTAGGTCACCGGCAGAGAGAGGTGTAAGAGGCCGGAGATTTGACCCGGACGACCAGGGCTGGTGGGATCACGAGCGGAGTGGCGATGGGTATGAACAGCAGTGGCGGTGAGAGGTGAACCCGGTTAAGACATCCCTCTCCTCCGAGTCATATTTATGGGCATGCCGTCCGGGCAGGCAACAGTCAGCACTATCGTCCCTATCGCCAGGGTGAAGCTCAGGTTGGGGCATACCCGCCTCTCTCACCTGGTGGTAGTGTAGAGTCCCTGCGGTAGCCCCTCTCTCTGAACCAAGAGGAGACCCCGGGAGGCTGCCAAAGAACCTTTCAGTATGATGGCTGGACCATTGGCAGTCATTCCAGCAAAAGTTGACAGCTACCGGGTAGTCCTCCACTGGTCGGAACTGGAGAGTAGGGACTACTTAGGTTGGTGCCTAGAAGGGAAGGCCCTAGATTTCTTCACAACGCTCACCCAGTTGGGCGGTGAGTTTTCTTACCATCAGTTGATGGGGAAGCTTGCGGCTCGATTTGGTGCCAAGGAGTACGTGGGGACTTCCAGGATGCGTTTCCAACAGGCCCACCAGAACGCAGGGGAATCTTTGGACGATTGGGCTGATAGGGTGCTTACGCTGGCAACGTCGGCATACCATACCCTGCCTGAGAAGCATGTCCGAGACGAAGCCATTAACGAGTTTGGATAAGGAGGCAGGAAAACATGTCTGTTTGGAGGAACCCGAATCCATGGAGGTGGCTGTGAATAAAATCAAACAGTTCCAGCACATCTCCCAAGCAGTGGGTGACAGGAGGCGCAAGTCCCTGGAAGATCCTAGGGTAGGACAGGTAGGGACAGTTTCACCTGTCACCAGGGAAGAGTTCGAGGGTCTGCAGAGGGCCATAGAGAGGCTTACTCTGCAGCTCTCGAAATTGGAAACTAAGGAAACCACTTCTTCCCTGAACCCAAAAGCTACCGCCACCCAGGACTCCCGGGTAAAATGCTTCTTTTGTCAGCAGAAGGGCCACCTGAAAAAGGACTGCCAGCGTTATCGGGACTGGCTGCGAAGGAGGGCAACAAATGGCAATACCAAAAAGGGGGCTTTAAACGCCTAAGGCTTGGGGATGGTGGCCGATCCTTTGAGCCGGAAATACACAAGGGCCAGAATTTTCCGAAGTTGGAACCCCGAGAAAGTGTTGGCTGGAGGGTCACCACTCCAAGGGCGTGTCATCCCTTACCTTGCCCAGCCGAATCGACGGACTTCCAAGGTTCGGCCGCCCAAAGGCCTAAGCAGGCCAAGATAGCACCTGGCATTTCTGGTGGTCCGCAGGTTCTCTAGCAGACAAAACTGCCCCTGGTCCAGATACCCCTGTGGCAAGTCAGAGAAAGGGTTCATCAGAAGCAATCGGCCGACAGCCTGAAATCATACGAGTCAATCGGGTTTGTCCAGGCTCTTCCGGGGTACACATCGTGGTAGGTGACATTCCGGTTAAGGCCAGGGTGGATTCTGGGGCAGAAATCACCATTGTTGCCACTTCTGTGTACAATAGACTTTCTAAAAACCAAGAAAGCTGAAGGAAGTGGTGATGCAAATGGCTGACCAGGGTTCCACTCTGAAGGGTTTTGTCACCTCACCTGTACCTCTGAAGATTGGCCAGTCAACCTTCAGAGAGGGGCTGTATGTGGCTCCGATTGCTGACGAGATGCTGTTAGGGCATGATCTTCTGCATCATTGGGGGCGATTCATGACATGAGAGCTGAAACTCTGTTGATAGGGGACGAAATTATCCCTTTAGACATGAGTTTTGGTCAGGGACCGCCAACCATAGCCCGGGTTACAGCTGCCTGTAAAGTTGTGGTACCACCCAACACTGTCGTGAGGATAACGGGCAGATTGGATACAGTCCTTCAGGACTACTACACTGAGTCTTCGGTGGGCTCTGAGCTCTTAATCCCGAGGACAGTGCGGAGGTCCGGGGACGATCCAATCCTCTGCCTGGTAAACCCCAGTGACAGGTACCATACCATCCGGAAGGGGGAGCTGTTGGCCACGCATATGAAGTGCAGGAGGTTATGGACCTGGTACAGCAGAACTCTTCCTCTGAAAGTAAAATGGTAAGGGGGGAAGCAAGCTGCAGAATGGTACAGGTGGGGGTTAAGCCACCCCGAAGGACCAAGTACCGGAGCATCTGCAGAAGTTGGCTAGTGACTCCAGCACACACCTGACAAAGAATCAGAAGGTGGAGTTGACGAAGCTCCTATGTGATTATCAGGATGTGTTTGCTGCAGATGAGTTTGATTTAGGGAACTTCACCGGTATCGAGCACTCCATTGACACTGGTGATGCCAAGCCCATAAAGCAAAGAATGCGCCGTACGCCTGCAGTATTCGCAGGGGAGGAGGAGGCACATTTACAGAAAATGCTGAAGGCTGGTGTCATTCAGGAGTCAATATCTGAGTGGGCGTCAGCGCCAGTACTAATCCGAAAGAAAGACGGATCAGTCCACTGGTGCATCGATTACCGAGCCCTAAATGATGTCACAGTCAAGGATACTTTCCCCTTGCCATTGGTTGAAGACTGTCTGGATACCTTGTCGGGGAGCACATGGTTTTCGAAGCTGGATGCCAATAATGCGTACTGGCAAGTGAGAGTCAAGGAGGCTGACAGAAAGAAACTGCCTTCTTGACTAAGTACGGTCTGTTCGAACATGTTCGGATGGGATTTGGGCTCACCAATGCGCCAGCCACATTCTCACGCGTGGTGAACCTTATCCTGAGAGGTCTGACATGGAACACCGTGCTCGCTTTCCTGGACGACATTTTGGTATTAGGGGACAGCTTTGGAGATCATTTGCAGAATTTGAGGGGGGCGTTGCAAAGGTTTCGACAGCATGGTCTTAAGCTCAAGCCAAAGAAGTGCCTTTTCTTCCAGCCCAAAGTTGAGTTCCTGGGCGGATGGTTAGCAAAAACCAAATTGCTATGTCTGACGGATATTCAGACGGTGAGGGACTGGCCCGTTCCGAAATCTTCAAAAGATGTGGAGCGGTTTCTTGGCTTCGCTAATTACCATCGCATGTTCGTTCCAGACTTTGCAGCGTTGGCGCAGCCTTTGTATAGCCTCACAGGAAAAAACAAGTTCTTCTGGGATGAGGAAAAGCAGTATTCCTTTGATACCCTCTGTAGAGTGTTGACTGAACCCCCCGTCCTGGCATTGCCAAACAGCACGGATCCATTTGTGTTGGATACGGATGCTAGTGATTTGGCAATCGGGGCGGTTCTGAGTTAGATTCAAGGAGGTGTGGAGCGGGTGATTGCGTACGGCAGTTTCGCCCTGACTCCTGAACAGAAAAGGTACTGCACTACCCGGAAAGAACTGTTGAGTATCGTGAGGTTTACAAGGCAGTTTAAGTACTACCTATTAGGTAGGACTTTTTACGTCAGGACCGACCACTCAAGTCTTACATGGCTCCTGCGGTTTAAACACCCACAGGGACAGTTGGCCCGATGGATGGAGGAACTTTCACAGTTCCATATGGTTATCAAACATCGGGCCGGGGCAAAGCATCAGAACGCGGATGCGTTGTCCAGAATTCCTGACGCTTTGACTCCTTGTCCATCTTTTGTGGCTGGCATTCGGCCTGAAAGTCTGCCTTGTGGGGGTTGCAAATACTGCAAGAGAGCCGACGAACAGTGGGGGGAGTTCATTCAGGCTGTGGACGAAGCCCGGGGCCTGACGGAAGGAAGCCTGACAGTTTTGGCTCCCGAGGATATGGGGCCCCAGCCGGATGGACCTACAGTGGCTTCTGTGGGGGGGTCTCATGGAAGGGGTGCCATGGGGTTTGCCAGCCATCATGACCGTGTGCTTTCTCCCGCAGGGAGGGGTACCATGGGGTTTGCCAGTCATGATGGCCGTGTGCCTACTTCCGGGCCCAGCCGGATGGACTTACAGTGGCTTCTGTAGGGGGGTCTCTCTCGAGGAGTCGCGGAAGAGGTGCCATGGGGTTTGCCAGCCATCATGGCCGTGTGCCTTCTCTCGCAGGGAGGGGTACCATGGGGTTTTGCCAGTCATGATGGCCGTGTACCTACTTCTGACAGATGGGATGCGCATGACAGTGGGCAAAATTCCTTGTGCATTCCTAAAGTCTTGCTTGCTCATGCGCCAACAAGCATGACAGTTGCCCAATCTCGTGCGGTCCCAACCGGGGAGCGCATGCCAGTGTCCGGGTGCAAACGGGGGATGCACCTGAAGGGCGTTCGGGCTCTGTGTCTGCCAGTTTTCTGGGGTGTCCGGACATCCCTGCCAGTTTTCTGGTGCAGAGTGTGCCTGCCAGTTCTCTGGTTCACCCGCAGGGTGAACCTGACAGTTTTCTGGCCCGAAAGGGGCCTGACAGTTTTCTGGCACACTCGAAGGTTGCACCTGCCAGTTTTCTGACACATCCTGAGCGCCGAAGTACTTCGTCTGGCCGGCCAATCGTTGGTTTCACCTTGGGTGGAAACACCCAGGTGTCTCAAGGTTACAACGAGCGGTTGACCAGCACGAGTACAGAATGCCTCACTGCCTGAAAAGGCAGTGCAGGAAAGTCTTGCCGGTCTAACAGACTTTGAGACTGGCAGCACTGATGGCATAAGCTTTGAGATAGAGACTCGGGATGGACAGGTGCAGTTGAGGACCTGTAATGTGCGTCTTGCACAAGAGGCTACCTCACAAATCCCCTCGTGCTGGGGGTTTACAGTTCAGGAACTCCGGACAGCACAGGGGAAAGATAAGGATTTACACCTGCTCCTCCAGTACCTTCAGGACAGGACAGAACCCGATGAAGGGGAACTCTTCTCAGCTTCGCCAAGTGCAAAATACTATTGGCTGAACAGAGAGTTGTTCCTGCTTAAGGAAGGCTTGCTATTCAGGCGCAAGCTAGACTCCAAGGACTTGGAACTGGTAGTCCCGCTTCCCTCCAGGAACAAGCAATACAGTGGCACCATGACCTTCCATCAGCAGCACACCAGGCGTGGCGAGGACTAAAGCCAGACTGAAAGATAAATTCTTTTGGTTTGCTTTAGCTCGCAATGTCGAGGCCTATGTGTTGTCCTGCGACGTTTGTAGCAAAAACAAGAAGAACAAACGTTATGGAAAAGTCCCATTGACTGAATACCACGCAGGGGCGCCGATGGAACGTGTCCATATTGATTTCATTGGCCCTCTGCCCAGGACAACACATGGAAATGAGCACTGCCTCATGATGGTGGACCAATTCACCAAATGGGTGGAGTGCGTGCCTCTTCCATCTCAGAAGGACGAGACAACAGCAAAAGCTGCGGTGGATGGGTTCTTTTCACGTTTCGGTTGCCCGCTCCAGCTGTTCTCAGACCAGGGACGCAATTTTGAAAGCAAGTTGTTCGAGGCGTTGTGCCATGCTTTCAAGATTCACAAGGCCCGAACAACGCCATATCGTCCTGCGTCGAATGGTCAGGTGGAGCGGTACAACCGAACGTTGATGGATGCCGTAAGGTGCTTCCTGGGGAAGGCGCAGAACAAGTGGGACGAACACGTACAGCAGATAGCTGGAGCTATCCGGTCCTCGGTAAACCGAACCACTGGCTTTACCCCTAACATGTTGATGTTGGGGAGAGAAGTGAACATACCAGCTCAGCTGATGTTCCCGGTTCCAGGCCAGAGGTTCGAGTGTGAGGATGAGTACGTGTCCCACTTGGTCCAGTCCTTGCAGGATGCCCACACAGCTGCAAGAGAGAATCTGAAGACATCCCTTCGGCGTATGAAAAGAAGTTATGATCTCAAGATCTTGTTGAGACCATATGCCGAAGGTGATGTCGTATATCTCTTGGATACTGCAGTTGTGAAGGGTAAATGCAGGAAACTCTGTTCACCCTGGAAAGGTCCGGGGGTCATCTGGAGAAAGCTGTCTGCCTACCTGTATCAGGTCAAACTCTGGAACTCGGTCTTCGTGACAAACCATGACCGACTGATGCCGTGTAGGGACAGGAAACTGCCTGCATGGATCCAGCGGTTCAAGTCACATCCAGAAGAAGAAGAAGTGCCGGAGGATGAGGATCAGGGGGTTTATTGCTTCTGCAGGAAGCAGTGGGGTGGACGTTTCATGATCCAATGCGACTTCTGCCAGGAGTGGTACCATGGATCATGTGTTAACGTCACCGCCACTGACGCACTTGATATTGACAAGTACAAGTGCAGGGCTTGCAGGCAGTGAACTTATTAGACAGAGGTTCTGTTTCAGGATAGCCACCGGAAAATTAAATGCCCTGGAGCGCGCTGATGGGTTTTCAGCGACAGGTCGGCTGTTCCCGCACACAGATCAGTTGGTGCAGGACTCTGGCTTACCAAAGAGGCGTCCGAGGACGAGCGTGAAGCATGCTTGCTCCGGATGGTCGCTGTCGCCAAGCAGCGGGGTGACCCTTTCTCAAAGGGATGGCTGAAGAAGGTTGCCAGGCGATGCAGACTTACCAGTTGCAGAATGATAGGTGGATCACAGAAAATGTGGCCCCTGTCACTTCGCGGTCTGGACGCCCGGGCAAGTCCAAACCAGCCTCCGAGCAATTTGGGGGGGGGGGGGGGGGGGGGGGGGGGGCCGCCTTGACATACGCTTGTTGACCGACCCCAGTTGGAATGCCATATCGAGCGGCCCTCCACGAGGGATGAGCCTGCCCGGAGTGTGAGGTATGAGCATTCCGACATCCTCAGCGTAATGGATACTGGGGAAGATTTTCATGGGTTGCTCTCCGCACGAGAGTCGCCCGTGGGGGTCGTTTCCTGGGAAACACCAAAATCCGCTGCCGGGTGCTCTTCCTCATCTTTGGGATGGCCGCCTGGCGCGGTAGGGGCTGACACGGGAGTTGAGGCCAAAAGTACAGCCTCCTCCCAAGAGGTGGTGTTCCGGACTGGGAGCCTCCGGAAGTCTAGAGCGTCGCGCAAGCGGGCAGCCTCAGCACGTCGAGAGGCTCTAGGTAAGGTTCCCAAAGCTGGCCCAGCAGAAAGTGGACCTTCATTCACCTCCCGTACTATTTGGAGGACTGAGAGTGAGGAGGCAGGAAGACACTACTCGGCTTCGGCCAGGAGGAGGAAGAAGAAAAAACAGGCTAAGCTGCCTAAAGCGATTCCCAGCGCCACCTTCACCCCCTCTTCGGTCGGGCCGAGGGAGGCCGCCCCTGTAGCCAGTCCCACTCGGCCAGTCGAGTCCCGGGAGGAAGAGTGTATGGTACCGGGCTGCGAGGGCTAGTGGGGGACCTGAAGGTGCATGCCTTCACACATCACCTTCCTGGGGTTTTTGACGAAAGGCTGCCCCCAACATCAGAAAACGTGTTAAAGTGGCGTAGGAAGGCATTGTTGCAGGCCATGGACTGGCTGATCATGTCGTCTGGTCGCTGGGAGGACTTGGTTCGGTTCCTCAACATGCAGCGTCTCCTGTCCACCCTGAAAGATGCACGCATCTTGGATGGGCAGAGGGAGGCTATGACCGCTTTCTGTCAATACATTGGGGAGCCGGTGCCGACTACCTTCCGGCTGTACCCGGCGGAGTCACCAGCCGTGTTGGTCCACTGGAGGGTGGTGCTGCTACTGGTGGCGCGGATGGACCACCAGGAGAGTGAGTACTGGAGGGATCATTATCCGTCGCTGGAGGCTTTGGAGCCTGCCCAGGCAGCCATGATACCCGAAACTCAGCTTCCGCGGGCATTTGACGCACACTTCCACCTGGATAGGACTGTTTAAAGCAATGCAGCTCCCGCGGGACTCCAGTCTGAGGGCTGTGCTGGATGGGACCTTCGTGAGGATGGAGAAACGGGTCCAATTGGTGGGAACTTGCGCCTCCTTTTGTGATCCCGTCTCCTACCCCTCCTCCGAGGATCTTGTTCGGTACCCCAAGGATATGGTGGTAGCGGTTGGGCTGCATCCCAAGCATTGTGCGACACTGGCTGGTCGGGATATGGAGAGAATCCTCGTTAGGCTGCGGGAACTTGTCTCATCGCCACGGGTGGCCGCTGTGGGCGAGATTGGACTCGACCACAGCATGCCAATTGAGACCTGGTCCCGGCAAGCTGTGAATCTCCAGGGGATTCTGCCCTTGGTCTCACCCCACCATGTGGTTGTGCTACACTGCCGAGGGATGCCTGGGGATGATGGGGCAGAGGCCTACCTGCAAATGCTGAGCTGGTCCGGATGGTCCTACCCCGTGAGCAGCGTATTTATATTCACTGTTTCACGGGGGATGAGAACGTCCGTGACCGGTGGGTGGGGGCCTTCCCCAATGTCCACTTCGGGTTCACCCGGTTAGCCAGGTCCTTCAACCCGGAGCAGGAAAAGGCACTAGGTGGGATGGACCGGGACCGCATCCTTCTGGAGACAGACGCTCCATATATCCGTCCCCCAAAGAGCCAGTGGTCTGCACCCAACCAGCTCTTCCAGGTGGCCGAGTGTGTGGCACCAATGCTGTCGATGCCTGTGGAGGAGCTTTTGGACCGATCTGCCAGCAATGCTCTGCGCCTCTTCAGCTGTTAGGGCAAAGCGGATGCTAGCCGGACCTGGGCTCTTGCGAGGGAACTACACTCACTAAAGCTTTTTCATAAAGTCGGGGGGAGTGTAGTGACGCACGAGTGTAGTGCGCATACCCACTCGGTTCACCACCGGAACCGGAAGGTGCACCTCGCATGAGCAGTGCTCACTCACCAGCAGACGACAGGGCGGGAAGGAGTTGGTTCATTCTACTCGTCGCCCCCGTCGAGAGTGGAGTCACCTCAACGCCAGCTCCTGACTACTACAAGCCAGCCAGACAGCCACAACTACCATTGCGGACGCCCGTCCTCTACTACGAACTAAGGGAGCGACGTGTGGCGTCCGGAGACAACCCCATCTACGACCAACACCGACTGAGACCAACTACCATACCGGCGGAACCAGACGTGGCCTTCGCCTTCCCTGGTTGCGCCGTCAGCTGTTCGACCCTCTGAGGAAAGCTGCAAGCTCGGCTTGGACAGAGCGCGTCACAGACTGACCACCCACTCGCCATTCCAGTACTGCAGGGTGAGTTGCACTGTGTACGTGGGTATGCGTTTGTGTACATAAGAAGAAACCCCAATACTAGGAATAGTTATTGCACTAGTTAGACATGTCACACTAAGCCACCCTTCTAAAGTGTAGGGTAAACACTTTAAACGCAAACCTGACACGCTTTGCCATGAAGGTCAGGTAAATGGCCAGAAACAGGCCACACCTGACACGAAAACACACACTGTCCACCGGCATGGTCACTGACAGTCACAAAAACTATACCTCTGTGATCAGCACAACGTCACATACCACACTGCATGAATATCCACTTTCAAAGATCGCTAATTATTAGACTAATTAACAAAATACTCCAAATTCTGAGAGCGGCGAAAACAAGCGTGCTATCAACACCGTGAGATCGTCTCCACCCCCCCCCCCCCCCCCGAGAGAGAGAGGGGAGAAGAAGAGAGAGAGAGAGAGAGAGAGAGAGAGAGAGAGAGAGAGACAGACGGACAGACAGACAGACAGAGACAGAGACAGGGAGAGAGATCGAGGGAGAGACTGGTTGGTAGAAGGAGCAACAACAAGACATACAGACAAATAAAGACCGTGACTTATTGTGTTTATTTCTGTTTTCCTTCACCACTGTTTTCATTTGGTTTGGGCTTGGTTAGGTTGGGTTCAATTTGCTTTCGTTGGTTTGGCGCGCGTATGTGTGTGTGTGTGTGTGTGTGTGTGTGTGTGTGTGGTGTGTGTGTGTGTGTGTGTGTGTGTGTGTGTGTGTTTTGTGTGCGTGCGTGTGTGTGCGCGCGCGCCTGTATGTGTGTGGGATGCGTTTGTATGTGTGTGAGTGTGTGTGCGCGCGTGCGTGTATGTGTATGTATGCGTGTGTGTGTGTGTGTGTGTGTGTGTGTGTGTGTGTGTGTGTGTGTGTGTGTGTGTGTGTGTGCGTGCGTATACGCACGCGCGCGCACGTGTGAGCTTTTCTGACATTCCTTAACGTTCATCCAAATCGTCTCCCTGCAAACGGTCTGACGACAGTTCATCACGCTGATCTAGCCCTTCCTCGGCCGATCGTGGTCCATGCGCAGACGTCGTCTTCCATGGAAATGGGTCCAACGTCCCTACGGCGACCTCCTCACATCCTCGGCACAGACTCTCCTGCAGCAAGCTAGGAAAACTGCTCTGGCAGGTCCACGTGATGACCTCCCCTGGCCCGCTCCCGTTCCCGTGCGGAGACGGTCTGGTCCTCATACAGGACGGGGGTAAGAGCTTGGTGGAATTGTCCTGCGGCTCAGACAGGGAGGCGTTGCCACGTTGCCGGCCCAGAAGGCGGCAGAAGGCGGTGTTGCCTGTGCAGACGAAGAGAAGGCAGGACTTGAAGAGGCGGACGGGCAGAGTGACGTCATCGCGAGGGGGTCCGGTGACGTTGCTGTGCTGGGTGGGCGAGGTGGTGTTGGCGGTGACGTTGCGCCTTGTCAGGGCGTTGTAGAGGCAGCGGAGCAGCAGGGGCCGATGGAGGATGGGGGCACAGGACTGGATGCGCGCTGCCGTCTCTCACACCGCACCACATTCACTGCCGCCTCCTCGCAACCCCTCTCCTCCACCCTGAAACACAGCAGGGGTGAAGGTCAGCCCCGGGGCTACTCACAGGACACAAAGGGTCATTTGCGTCACGCACAGCATTTTCGTCCCACGAGACACTGTTAAAGGGCCGAACAAAAGCTACACATTCTGACCCCCAACATTTTTTAATTTTTGTTGTCCAAGCATGTGATGTATCAAAATGATGAAGGATCTAGGGAAATTTAAGCCTCTCCCTACCGGGGT
>JAFLJL010000792.1:53838-63838 GCA_018398815.1 Conus ventricosus | reverse complement strand
GGAAAGTAATGGAAGCAGACTATAACTCGGAGGTTTAAAAATGGTTAACGTTATGGAACTGCAAAACTGTATGTATTTGCAATGGGCAGGGAAATTGTTTTCTGCGACAGACGAAAATTGGAGTAAGATTCCGAAGTGGCATTTAAACAAAATAATTAGTAATGATAGCATATTTAAGCTAAAACTGTAATGCAATGCAGTTGCAGCAAATTGAACGAATAGACAATGAATTTGGAGAAATGTAGTTACCATTTATTTGAATAATAAGAGGAAAACCAAGATAGAAGAATACACCAAGTAACTTTTTAGATTAAATGTTATTTTATAATGACTTGATAAAAATAAAGGCAATATATTTATATTTTCAAGAATGGAACGAAAAGGGAATACAGTTTGTCAGAGACGTTGTACACATTACTGAAAATAGATTGCTTAATCTCAATGAAGTGGAGACAGTTTTTAGGAGATCGTAATGCCAAATACAGTTTTTTAATACAATGCATTGCGAAACGCTCTCCCTTCATCATGGCTGGAGTGGATTTGTGACAACAGTATTACTCCTGACAATGTTTACTCTGCTGACTGCGAAGCCCATCTGTTTAACACAAAACCAAAAGAAATAAAAAAGTTGCTGGAGCAAAGGAATTTGAGTAACGTTATTGCAAACGGCAAGGACTTTTGGCGTAGAAAACTCGACTTAAAGTAGACGAACACATATGGCTAACACCAAGAACATCTACAAAAGAGGTAGGCTGTATGAACTGCAATGGAAAATAAACCACAACATTTACCCACTAATATTCTTTTGCAAAAAATGAAAGTATCAGAAACTAACAAGTGTGATAACTGTACAGATGAAATTGATTTTATTGAACATTTCTTTTTCTACTGTCCTCCAATCAACAAATTGTGGGAAAAAAATAGAAATATTGATTTCCATCGAGAATCGATAAATCTCTAAAGCAGTCGTTAACTGACGTTCTCTTTGGAGTCCACAGAGACGATATAGGTAAACAGGTAACAAAATCGATTAACCACATTATATTAATGGGGAAAATGTCCATTAGCATTGCACGTAAAACTAAAAAATTGATGGCATTACAAATGATTTTTTATCAACACGTAAACTGAGAAAGCGTTATATCATTTTATAAACTGTATAAGTAAAAAGTGACAGAGTTCAGAAACCTGCGTTTGTACAACATCGGAACCTGGAGATGTAATTCTCCCGAGAGAAAAAAAAAAAGAATAAAAGAACCACTAGGTAACCATCAGTATGCGCTCAGGCACTGGTTTAGTGTTTATCCGTTCGTTTTGCCTATTAGTCCTCTATGTACATGTATAAACTTGCTCTTAATAACACAGGGCCTTGCTAATACCTGTTCGTTCCTAGAGCTGTATGGCTGACAACCATTGTATACATGTATACACAACGCACACTCACGCATTCACGCAAGCACACACATGCTCTAGCACGCCTAAGCTCGCACACTCACACGCACGCACGCGCACACACACACACACACACACACACACACACACACACACACACACCACACACACACACACACACACACACACACACACACACACACACACACACACACACACACACACACACACACACGCGCTTATTATCTCGCTTCTTGGCTTTCCTCATGTCTCCCTTGTAGACCTCCTTTTCGCTATAAGGGCAGCATCTTTGGGAATAGCCAATTTCCGAGATCTTAGGTGACCCTAGTCTTAGTCTCCTGTGCATGTTTGTCACCTCTCCTAGGGTCGTCCTTGCAGTCCTTTTCGCCTGTATTCTTCAAGGATGACTACCGGAGTGTCTACAGGTTCGGAAGTCACAGCGACGGGTGCTGTAACTTGAATTCTTTTCTTATAATCCCAACCACATTCCTTATCCGCCAGACTTCTGAACGTTTGATGTACATTTCTGAAGCGTCTATTAGCATTTCTTCGTCTTTTTTCCCTCTGTCTGTCTGTCTGTCTGTCTGTCTGTCTGTCTCTCTCTCTCTCTCTCCTCTCTCTCTCTCTCTCTCTCTCTCTCTCTCTCTCTCTCTCTCTCTGTCTCTCGCTCTCTCTCGCTCTTCTCCTTCCACCCCCACCCTCCTCATTCCTTGCTCGCCTCCATCTCCTGGACTCCCTTCCCCAGCCCCACCACTCCCATTTCCATTTGGTACCTCCATGTAGAGTGGCCAAAGGCCGACGTACATAAAATTTCCCCTCATCTCTCCTCTCTCTCCTCTCTCTCTCCTCTCTCTTCTTCTCTCTCTCTCTCTCTCTCTCTCTCCCAAGAAAATAATTCGTTTTGTTTTGTTTTATGTATATTGTTCTAATTTACATAAGCAGCACATTAACAGAGTGAAAGTGCCAATACACCACACATTAGAACATTAACAAACCCAGACACTTTGTATCAAACGCCAATACACTTAAATCAGCAAAAATATGTCCATTTGAGAGAACATACAGACATTGCATGGGGTGTAAGAGACTGGTTGGAGAAGAGAGAGGAAAAAAGAAAAAGAAAAAAAAAAGAAAAAAAAAGAAAGTAGTGGAAATTGTTTTTATTTTTTTTTTTATCGCTTTTGTTTTTTTTTTGGCAGATGAAGAGGACAATGTGAAGCACCAAAAAAAAATGAAGAGGTGGATTTCGGCCTTAGGGAAAAAAAAAGTCACCACCTTAGGTGCTCCTTTGATCCGAAAACTGATGCCACACACAAAAAAAAGAACAGGCTAGCAACATGGACATTTTGAATAGAGAAGGGTGTTTGTAGTATTAGCTGGAATCAACTCAAAGCGCAACTTCTCGTACAAAGGACAAATCAGTAGAAAATGAAGCTCAGTTTCCGGTGCTTCCTTACAGTGTGGACAGAAAATGTCATGGTTTCTATTGCGATTAGTATATCGTAAAAAGTGGCATCGTAAAGGCGACATTCCTAACCGAAACCTTGAAAGTAACCTGCGGATGTTAACATGTTTAATTACACAGAGGAAGGAACTTCGAACAAGAGACTGGTTATATGACCGATAAACATCGTACAATTCATGCGATTCAATAGCTGAATGCCAGTCTTTGAATGTAACAATCACTTAAACGTTTCTTAAATTCTACAATGAAAGCTTTCACATTACCAACACTTTGCATTTCCCATACAATTGCAAACCCAAACCTATAAAGAACATAGCAAACGTTAGTTGTCCAGGTAATATAATTTGATTCTGCAGATGCAGCAACATATCATAGGCCTTTTTCGGGAGTCTGTTATTATCCATGCAAGCAACACGAAGCCAAAATCTGATGCATTTTTGCCTAAGTATTAACATAAAGAGGGTGTCTTCCAGATTCGCTATACACTAAGTGCCTAGGAGCTTTTGGACTTACACCAAGAAATCGTATAATAGCAGCTAAGTGCACCCTTTCAATTTGTTCCTGGTTAGATGACAGTCCCCAAATCTCTGCTCCATAAGTTAAGATAGGTTGTACAGCCTTTGTCAAAAGAAACGCGAAACGATCTCCAACGAAGCGACCCAAAAGGCTAGTTTGAAACGGACCATAGCTGACCTGGACGGCAGACAGTTCAATGTCACATTTCCCGTGTTTGGTGTCTGCGTACGTGCAAAGCATGCATAGTCGATAAAAACACTCCACGCATGAGTGTATCCGGAGAGAGAAAGTGACAGAAAGAGGGACGAAGAGACACAAAGTGAGAGAGAGAGAAACAGAGAAAGAGAGACAGAGAGAGAGACAGAGAGAGGGGGAGAGAGAGAGGGGGGAGAGAGACAGAGAGAGGGGGAGAGAGAGAGGGTGGAAAGAGACAGAGAGAGGGGGAGAGAGAGAGGGGGGAAAGAGACAGAGAGAGGGGGAGAGAGAGAGGGGGGAAAGAGACAGAGAGAGGGGGAGAGAGAGAGGGGGGAAAGAGACAGAGAGAGGGGGAGAGAGAGAGGGGGGAGAGAGACAGAGGAGGGGGAGAGAGAGAGGGGGGAAAGAGACAGAGAGAGGGGGAGAGAGAGAGGGTCTGAAGAGAGAAGGGACATGACAGAAATCAACTCTGGATTTCGAATTGGTCCTGAAAAGGACCGAGGTAACAGCAGAACGGGACATGGGATAGTGCATGCTGTCAATATCTGGTTTGACGCCCTGCGTTGTTGATGACCAATCGGCAGCGGTTCGGCATGGAGACCACTAAGCGCTGCAGGAAAGCTGTGGAATTCTGTTCCACTGTCGGACAATTTATTGTTGGAGTTCGACGGCGTTTCCTGGTCGGCGGGGTTGTTTGTTAATGCTGCGCTTCAAGTATGCCCAGACTTGTTCCATGGGATTTAAGTCTGGACTGCAAGCTAGCCAAACCATTGTGGGAATTTGATTCCGTCGTAGAAATTGTTGCGTGGCTTGTGCAGCATGTGGCCGGGCATTGTCATGTTGAAACTCGTGAGCCTGGTTTCTTTGGAAGAAAGGGACGACAACTGGCTGCAAGCACCTGATTGATGTAACGTGCTGCATTCACCCCTCCTCCCCGACCTCGCTGCAGCTGAAAAAAAACCGGGCCTACAAGCTGTTGACCGTACAGGCCACCCCACATCATGACTGATGGTCCACCCCAAAAATTGTGTTCCTTGATGTGACGGGCATTAAAGCGCTGACCCCGTGGTCTCCAGACCCGATCATTGTTATCAACCTTGTCAACACAGACTCGGCATTCGTCACTGAACAGCACTTCATTTCCATTCTGCTGCCCAGTTCGCGTGTTGATTGGCCCAGTTCTGCCGATGGAGTCTGTGTTTGTGCAGTCAATCTCGAACCCCGATATGACGGCGACAAAAAAGGTGGTTTCGACGCAGCAGACGAATTAATTGTCGATGGCGACGTGTTGTTGTGCCTGGCAGTGGTGAAGCGCTTTGGTAGGGGTCATTCCTAAATGAGCGCACCACCTGTCTCTGTGTCCGTGCGGTCAATGCTTGTGATCGCCTGCTCGTGGAGCGTCTGCTGTGGAGCCAGTCACCAGATAGCGGTTCTCAGTCGATAAATTGTCGAGTGGTGGACATTCAGTCTGGCTGCGATCACCTGGGCTGACGAGCCTGCGTACAACATACCAATGGCCCGTTCTCTGTCATTTTTCGTGAGACGCGGCATCTTGCTTTTTTACCTGTGTGTTGCACCTTTGATGCGCTCCTGTTTTTCAACCCATTTCAGTTTGGAGATGTGAGCAGTATTCTGAGCAGGAGCATCTTTTTCACGGGTTGTGTCTTGGCTACAGTGTAGAAGCTTGAACAACCGCAATAGCAGTTCCCACGTGCCTCACTAACCACACTGACCACAGCCGAATCTGATGAAAACGAAAGCACATAAAGAAACCAGTCTTCAGCATGCCTGACCCACAGACCCAGACTTCACACTATAGTCTGTTTCCAGAAGCGACAGTAAGGATTGTTTTTCGCGTTTCTTTTGACAAAGGTATATTTGGCAATCGAATAGCTTAAAGAAATACCAGGAGAATGTTCACCTATTGACCATAGCATTCTGTTGATAGCAGTTAATCCTTTCTTTGCTCTGTTTGCTAGGTCACACATAGTTGCTTGGAAAGATATTTTGTAGTCAGTGTTATACCAAGATACTTATACATGTTAACGCGGAAAGTTGAGCATCACCAAAAGTCCAATTTTCATTCGAAGCAGGTAACCCCCATTCCTGAATACAATCAATATTTGACTTTTCCAGATTCACAAGTAAAATCTAAACCTTTTGAAGTATTATACAAGACATTCAGTTGGGTTTGCAAACCGATGACAGTATCAGAAAATAATGCAACATCATCAGCAAATAACAGAATCAAAAGTTCAATGAGGTCTGGAGAAAGCTGAATACCATGTCTACCAAAAGTTGTTGATATATTTAGTTAGTTCATTGATGAACAGTGAAAAAAGCACAGGTGAACACACCTCACCTTGGTTTAGTCCCCGTGGGCATAGAAAAGTGTCAGTAAGGTCACCACTAGTTCGAACACAAGTCTTCACAACATTATACACACTTTGCAATGCTTTCAAGAATTTTCCATTAAGACCATTAACAGAGAGAACCTTCCACAATTTATCCCTACTTACTAGGTCAAAAGCCTTCCTAAAGTCTATAAGTGCAACATAGAGCTTCCTGTGTCTTAACAACTGCTTCTGAATCATTGCCAGTAAAGTGAAAATGTGATCTGTTGTACATCGTTTGTCATGAAAACCAGCTTGCTCCTCCCCAAGAATGTTGTTCATTTCAATCCATTTGGTTAACCTTCTACTGAGAACAAAGCTATATATTTTACTACAAATGTTCAACAAAGAGATTCCACGGTAGTTCTCTGCACAGTTCCTATCACCCTTCTTAAATAGTGGTTGCAAGATAGAGACTGACCAATCTTCCGGAAACAAACCCTCATCAAAAATTGTATTTAAAAATGTAACAAGGAAAGACATAATGACTTGTCTACTGTACTCTCCAATGAGCTTATCTGGGCCAGCTGCCTTATTACTCTTTATTGCTCGAATTGCAGCTTCAATTTCGGTAACAGAAATAGGTTGATTCAAAAAGTCGCAGTCAGTACGTACGGGTTCCCTATCATAATATTCATCAAAATCTGAACTGGTGTTTAATTCAACAGGTAAGTCATTAAAACACCTTTAAAGTGATTATATCACTGTTCACTAGAAATCAACCCCTGACCTTGAGTTCTTGGTCTAACTGAACGAACAATTTCCCAGAATTTCTTTGAGTCATTTATATTACTTTGTAACGATGCAATAATATTCTCATTCTGTGGCTTCCTTTTCTGTCTTAACAATTCCTTATACTCTCTCCTTTTCTGGCCATAGCAAGTCTGTCATTACCGTTATTAGTTCTATGAAACTTGTTTATCTGTGTTCGTAATACTTTTCTGCTTTGTTTACATTCAAGGTCGAACCAAACTTTTCTCATACCAATGCAAAATCTAATAGTTTTCATCGTGCATTCACCAGCACACACACAAAACATTCATTGAACTTGGACAAGGCTTGATTAATGTTAACATCAACACGGTCAGCAGCTTCACTAACTAATGATGAGACATGGTCAGAGTTCATACGTTCATAGAAAGTAGCTGAACTTTCTACACCCCATTTGTACTTACTAACAGAAACAACTTGGTGAGCATCATTCTCAATAACAGGTAAACAGTCAGCACTATCAGACAGTGAGAAAAACAAAACAACATCGCATGCTTAGTTTCTATTAACGGTCTTACATTAAGGCACTGACAATGAGGAAGTAAGGAACTTGAGGCAATCATATAATCAATTACGCTAGAACCACTATCAGATTACATAAGTAAAGTCACCTGAACATTTCAATGCAGTCAGACCATTAAGAATACACAGACGAATATTCATGACATATATTTAACAAATATCGACCAAAGGGTTTACCATAGTATCCTTGGAGATTCTCGGAAAGTGTTCCTCACTTAGGGACGCATCCATATCATATGACATATAATTCTCTACAAATAGTTCTTTTACGTCATCAATCGGGTCACAATTACTTAGGTTAAGTAGGCCAGTTCTTGAATTTAAATCACCACAAATCATTGTTGATAATCACCCAGTTTCTCTAGAAACTTCCAACAAGCATTCTTTTAACAAGGATATGCCGTTATAAACATCTGTTTCTTCATAGTATTTAGAACCTTCAGGTGGGAGATAAGCACCTATTATCAAACAGTCCAAATTCAATCCAAGAAGGCGGCGAGAAAACTTCAGAAACAATAATATTGTCAATTTCACTGTCCACTCTTTCGACATAATTTGCAAATTCATTCCTAATTAAGAAAGCTACACCCCCCAACAAACGACCAAAGACACTATCTGACACCTTAACACCCGGGCTAGAGAAAACTTTATGAGAAGGGAACATTGTATGTGGAACTGCTTTTGTAAATGTTTCAGCCAACAGTATACAGTCATATCTGTCAACTAAAGGCAAAAAGTCAGGCTCTCTGGCAATACGCCATAGATCCTCAACGTTAAGTGATGCAAAAGTCAAAAATCTACTTTTGTATGTACACTTCTGCGTAGTAGAACCTAGGGTACAGTCTTCAGCTGTAACCAACGCTGGCTGCACTGCAGTAGGCTAGAGCGTTCAGTGCCCTGGCCTGCCCGTCATCTCTTGTCGCCCCTGCTGCCGCTTCGGCCCTCTGACGCCGGGGAGGCGTTCCTGCTGCCTTCAGGCTTACGTCTGTCCAGCCAGCCCTTCGGCAGTTTGGTTTGCCTGGAGTCGTCTCCACTTGAAGCCTTGGTCTTGTCACCCTTGCCCGCAACAGGGTGCTTCTCCATACTGCCAGCAGAGGCCTGAGAGCGGCCCCGTGTCATGGCTGGCGAAGTCAGAGAGCCACGCACCAACAAGGACCATGCCTGGTGAAAGCCACTGACACGGCCCCTGCCTCGACCCCCGCTCCCCACACAGGTGCCGTTTGACACCTCGCCTGGTGTTACAGACTGCTGCGGGGTGGACAGAGGGGAACCCCTGCCTCGACCCCCGCTCCCCACACTGGTGCCGTAGGTCACGTCGCCTGTTGTGTGGACTGCTGCAGGGTGGACAGAGGGGAACCCCTGAAAGAATGTAAATATCTTCGTTCACGACCACCCATGTTATTTTGCACGAAAACCCCCCTTTTCACATCCAAATCACGTCCATCTCATGTCAGTTTTGGCCAAAATTAACACCTGTTTTTAAAACAAAATTAACACCCCAAAACCATCAAAAATTGACGTAATTAACACATTAAAACGGGGGCTTACGTGCTAGATAAGATCGGGTGATCGTGAACAAAGATATTTACATTCTCTTACAGGGACATGAAATGAACTAAATATTTTAAAATTATATGGCCGGCAATCCTACTCCAGACACATGCTGCGACTTACTTATTTTTTTAATTGTCGTTTTTTTAATCTGGTTTTAAAAAATGAACCCCACGTAGTTATAAAGCTTACAGAAATATTTGATGATTTTGGTGGGCGATTAGTGCAGGAGTTGATAAAGACGTTTTAAAGGACATGTTTGATGGATTTATAACAGAACTTTTTGAAAGTTTAACTATTCGAGAAAGTGTATTGAAAGCTGTTAGTAAAATCCCAGAGTCTTGGCCTAAACCAGTTATAAAGCTTTTTGCTATTTTACTTGATAATATTGCCCCCGAAGATGCTGACTTGCATGTGTCTGATGATCTTGAAGGAGTAACTGTTACCTTTAAACCTGGTCAGTTTTTACGATTAGAAAAGGTGAACTATGAATAACAGCTGAATTTACAATTATTTTTTATTTATTTAGATTTAAAAAATGACTGTTGAACTCAGCGAATCTGATTTAAAGAAGTGCAATGAACTATTTGACGAGGCAATGAAAGTATTAAACATTGATTTAGTGAATTTGGGTTGAGAATGACATAGACAATAAATAAAAGATCATAGTGAACTATTTAACGAAGCAATTAAAGTGATGAACATTGGTTGTAGTGATTTAGAAAAAGCTAAAATATTGGCGGGTGTTTATTGTAAGGTTAACGTGTCTTGAAGTGTTGCAACGCTTGGGCGAAGAATAAAAAGCTTGTTTTACTTACTTTTATATACATTTAAATTTTTTTTATTTACGTAAATATTTTGACTTTAAAAATGACGACCACAAGTAAATCCGGGGACAGAAAACTATAAAACGATGGAAAAAATATTCAGTAGTGACAAACAAATAAGCAATATGTTTTGAGGCGGACATGGACATCATTTAACCCCACAAATGTTCATGAAAGCGTGACACATGCTATCTCTAAAATCCCAGAGTCTCTTCAGATGGAGCCGCCAGTAAAAGTGCTGTTTGGCCGTTCTGATTGATTATATAACGCCTGATGATACTAACATGCCAGTCTGGTTTCAACAAGGCAGAAAGAAAGAAGGAATTTTAAATCACTTACATAAGAAG
>JAFLJL010000792.1:47500-52838 GCA_018398815.1 Conus ventricosus | reverse complement strand
TTTTAGGGTGAAATTCTCAGGACCACATTCTCGGATCTGTAGCCGCACGTCAGGGTGGAAAATATTACCCCCTTGTTCCCCCCATGATTCAAATGCCCAGATACAATGATAAGGAGTCTATTGACACTTTATCGAACATTTTGAAGCTGTGGCTCAAGCTTATGAGTTAAACAACGAAAGAAAGGCTCTATATCTAGTGAGCAATCTCACGGGTAAAGCAAGGAAGCTTTCGTGATATTCCACCAGGAGCTACATATGACGAGCTGAAGGCTGCTTTGAGAATAGACTCCACATGACCCCAGAGAGCTACAGGAGGCAATTTCGCTCCATGAAGAAGCTACCTGATGAGACGTTCTACCAATTGGCGAGCGGCTTCGTCGATCCCTCGATTATTGGGTGGAAACTCAGGTTTGGAATTGAGACAATGTATTTTATTTGGAGCAGCTCATGAATTCGGTTTCGCCTGACCTACGCTGCAAGTTGGGTGAGGCCCAACCACAGAGTTACGCAGAGGCATTGAGGATAGCTGAGGCCTATGCCGATGCACGACGATATTATTACCATTCCTCGGCAAGTAACAAGAAACCACAAGGGAGGATTCGTCTGCCACCGGACAGTCTTCGTCTGCCACCGACAGTTTCGTCTTCAGCAATGCAGACCACCAAAACCCAAGGGGAAAGGGACAACCAGGCGCAGAGCCGACAGTGTTTTGTATTGGTCGCATCGGTCATCTGGCGCGTGTCTGCCCTGACCGTAAAAAACAACCTACACCAAGTTAAAGTGGCATATGGGGAGGTGGAAGTGACTACCCAGCCTGCCCTACCTTCCTCTCAGTAGTAGCAGGAAACGTTGTCGAGGCCATCAGAGACACGGGCGCACGGCAGTGTTGTCGACGAGAAGTTAGTACCTAGGATGCTCCTCGCGGAAATACCTGCGAAGTCGCGGGGATCGAGTCATCGTTCACTGCCACTCGATCAACGGTGCTTGTAGACCTCTCGACGCCCTACTTCAAGGGGAAAGTATGGGCAGTGGCTTTGAAGCAACCAGCGTACTCCCTCCTCATAGGGAACACAGTCTGCCGGGAGGATGGTGGGAAGCTTCTCCATATCCACTGAGTTACCTCCAGAGGTGTTCGTCGCCGCCACCACTCGGGCGCAGGCAGAGAGAGAAAAGAGAGTCTTAAAGCCCTTGTTAAAGCCCGTGCCTTCACGCGACCAGGTCAGTTTAGAACCTTCAGCGATCAAGGGTCTACAAAGTAAAGACCCACACTGAACAAGGTAAGACAGCTCGTGGAATGTTACTCGAGAGCGGCCTATATGGATAGAGCAAGTTCGTCCAGCAAAAAGGATTCTGCACCGGCAGTTCTCTTCAGCCACAATACAGTCACCCAGTTGTCGTACTAGTTGCGCTCTTCGGCAGACTGTGTTGCGGTTGGGACATGACCCGCCCATGGCGGGCTCCTGGGAAACATGACGCACTCTGGGAGCGGTCAGAAGCCTTTCGATTGCCTGGGATGACTCGGGTTGTAAGGAGATTCTGTCGAAACTGTGGACATCTGTCAAGAGAACCACGCCCCAAGGGACGGCATACCATGGTGCCTCTGGCCACTGTTCCTTGGTAGGACTCCTTCGAAAAGGTCGGTGTGGACCTTATCGGCCCCATTGTTCCAGGTCAGATGTGGACACCGCTTCGTATTGGTTTACGGTCTTCGTACTACGCCACTCGGTATCCTGAGGCCACACCCTCAACGAAAATAGATTCCGCAACCGTAGACGAAGCCCTATGGGAAATGTGGGACAAGGACAGGTGTGCCAGGAGTGTCTTCGGTTCAAGGAATCAGATTCTAATCTTGACGTGATGAATGAGGTGTAACGATTGCTCAAATTCCTCAGAGAGACACTTACACCGTACCATGCCTGCAAACGGGCTAGATGGAACGCTCAATGGGACCTCAAACATATGATTTAAGAAAACTTGCTCAAGAAAACCCGTGATTGGGAAGATTCCTGCCGGCTGTTTTTATTTGCTTACAGAGAAGTGCCCCCCAAGAGAGTATGGGATTCTCTCCCCTTCGAGCTACTCTATGGGGACAGTGAAAGGACCATGAGCAGTGCTGCTACGTCGCAGTGGACCCAAGAACAGGCCAATCAAGAGAGCTGCGGACTCAAGCTGGTATGGTGATGGATTGAAGAGAGGCTTGAAGTACTTGCAAACTAGCACACCAAATCTGACCCATGCTCAGAAAACGTTCGCCCTCTATAAAGCAGTACTACGGACCAGAAGGCCAGGCAAAAAATGGTTTGAACCAGACGATGAAATGTGCTTTTCTACCCCTGCACACAATAACTGCAGTTGTCCTGGCTGGACCTTTATTGTATCTTGAGGAGAGTTAGGGACTGCTGGACTATGTTGTTCCTCATCAAACCAGGGAAAAGAGAAACTTGTTACATGCCAACCTCCCTCAAGAGGTATGAATGAAGGAGTCATGCAACGCTGGATTTCGCCTTTGGTGATAGAAGAAATAAGGAAACGTCGCCCTTGAGCTCTGACATACCATGTGTGGCGACTCAGGCCCAGTGAAACATGGAAAGACGTTCATGTGCGCAAGACCTACTGAGGATGCATAAAGCTGCAGCAAGAATGTAGTGCAAGAATATGCGATGTTTTGACTGACGTCCACTAACGTTGCAACACTGGGATGGATATGTAATCTGGTATCAATCAGCAGGTAAACCCATTCGAGTGAACTGTACCACTAACCCTGTCGCAATCCGCTGCCATCAAGGCTGAAATTCAGGACATGTTGCGTATGAATGTCATCGAGCGTTGCAGTTCCCTTATCTCGCCTATTCTACTGGTCACGAAACATGATGGCCGAATGAGATTTGCGTGGACTTCGAGGTTGGAATCGAGTTCTCAAGTTCGTCGCAGAGCCAAATGCCAGACATGGGATAGATCTTCGCTCAGTTGGCCAAGCCCCCAGTTACTTCAGCAAGCTTGACTTGGCAAAAGGCTATTGGACAATCCAATGGATCCTGCCGACAGGGAGGAAAACTGCATTTACTACGCCTGGTGGTCAGTTTCAGTTCCAAGTTATGCCATTTGGACTCAAGACTGCAGGTGCAGTGTTTAGCCGTACATGAGGCTCATGTTACAGCCACTGGAAATGATGACGCTCATACTTCATCGATGATTCTACTTTTGGAACTGAAAACATGGAGGAACAATCATGAGCTTGTAGTTGAATACTCTTCCATCGTCTCCGGAGAGGTGCAACTCGCGCACGCCCTACAAAGTGCAGGATAGGGGAGTCTGTGGTGCCGTTTTTAGGACTTGTTGTGGCAAGGGGTACCCTTCTGCCAGAGCGACAACGGTGGGAAGGAATCGAGGACGCTCAGCACCCAAGACTTAGAAGGACAGCTCGTTCATTTTCTGGGGGGGGGCTGAGTCGATTTACCGTACGTTTGTTACTCACTTTGCAGAGACAGCAAAGCCCTTACCGACAAAACCCTCTGCTCGAAAGCCTGAGAATCTGGATTGGGAAGGGTGGAAGACGTTGAAGGCTTTCAGGAGCTGAAGGAGCTATATCAAACAGCAGTGCTGCAACTCCCTGCAGGACCTGACGCCACTTCGTGCTTTCGCACAGATGCGTCAGTATTGGTCTCGGGGCTGCTCTTACTCCAAGACCATGGTCGAGGTATGCTTCAATAAACTATGCAGCAAGAAGTTATACGGAGAGCAGAATTGAACTACACACCATCGAGAGTTGGAGTGCTTCGCCGTAGTGTGGGCCGTCGAGCTTCTATCCATATCTCTACGGCAAGGGATTTTCATTCTAGAGTCTGACACCATCCCCTTTCGGCCCTACCTGCACAAAATCCGTCCAGTAAGTCGTCGACTGATGGTTGGGCGGTCGAGCTTCAAAAGTCATGCCTTCAGGTTCCGACTATTCCTCGGGAAGGACATGTGGAGGCTGAACTTCATGAGTCGATGCATTGAAGATTTCTTCTCACCTGCACTTCTGAAACTTTTTCCAAGTTTCACCAGTTTATTTATGTTAGTTTAACCTCTCTGCATGCTTATAACCAGCGGTGCTGGAAGGCATGGCAGGCGGACTGTGCCTCGGTGGCACAGGGTCTTTTTGGGTGCGGGGTGTGTCACGGGACGGACAGCCTCCATCCCCAGCTTTTAATGTAGTTTGTCAGTTTTTACCATTTTTTTTTTATATGTGTGTTAAAAGGGGATGGGCAAGAATCCGTGTGCTGTAACAAACTTTGCAGGGAGAAAGTCAACCCGTCCGTGCGGTTTGAGTGCATCCTTTTGTCACCGCTATGAACATTGTTTTGTGTGATACCCGTATAGTTGTGAAAACCCGTGGAGAGCTCACCGAAGTCGTTGGAAGTTATTCCCCTTTGATCCGGCAGCTGGGCGTTTGGGAAAATTCTTATTTTTTTTACGCGGATTGGAGCCACGAGTGGAGAACCACGTTCTCTTTGGCGAGGCATTTCATAACCCGTGACGAAGGCCACTTGTCTGCCTGACGACGTGTGGTAGTCTTAGGGTGAGACGAGAGGAATCCTATTCTGCCACCAAGTCTTCAACTGAACCCTCTTCGCTGGGTGACCGGCTGTCAAGCCATCCCCCTGGTGAAGGCTGCTGGTGCTGTTGGCTCCTGAGGTCCCGGACTGTCTGTTGGCTGAGGATCAAGCCTGGGGCCATTTCCCCTCCTTTCCACCCGCCGTTCTGGTTGAGTTTATTTTCGTGCTTCTTGGTTCTAATGTCGCATTCCACAGTGGTATCGGTTTTAAAATTATAAAATAAATATTTTCATCAAATTCTGTCATGTTGGTACTGTGCTTGGGCAGTTACTACAAGTGTGTCGAGAATAATTGTGATTTCAGGACGCGCTGCGAGCGTTAGCATAATTTATAAATATGGAAGAGCAAGTTTAAAATTTTATTTTAAAGGCGCTACGCTGAAGCGGTGACATTTTGCTTGTCAGCGATTTTGGTTCAGACACAGAGGTGCCGCGCACGCTTATTTTACATTTTGGCATGAATCATTATTTATTTGTGTGTCTACTCCGTCAGTGAGAGGAGTATGCTTGTGTGGTTCTATAATATAGAATTTATTTATTTTTAATTTAAGGCAAAAGAGAAAACTTATAGGCCGGACGCGGTGTGAAATATTGCGTTACCGCGGATCACTTGGGGTCGGGAAGCGAGCGTTCCTTCGCGGCGCCCCTGTTGGTTCTTCCGCTCCGCCTGTTTGTCTTTTTGTTTCGTATTGTTTTATTTTGTTTCTCATTTAATTTATATTATATTTCCTTTTAATGTGA
>JAFLJL010000792.1:0-40000 GCA_018398815.1 Conus ventricosus | reverse complement strand
ACATGGACATTTGAATAGAGAAGGGTGTTTGTAATATTTAGCTGGAATCAACTCAAAGCGCAACTTCTCGTATAGATTTCGGGAAAAATCTGGCTTGTGAGAAAAGAAATGAATCTCTAATATTACAGTCAAAGTTACAAAGTCTAGAAAAAGAGCTCGCCAACGATCCCCAAAACGAAAATATTAATAAACGCTTTATGACAGTAAAACAGAACCTAGAGATTTTGCAGGCTTATAAAGCTAGAGGCGCTCAAGTAAGATGCGGACTTAAATGGATAGAAGAAGGAGAAAAGAATACAAAATATTTTTGTAGTTTAGAAAAGGCACGAAGTAGAAATAGGATTATTACAAGACTGTGTACAGAGACAGGTAACATTATTATTGACCAAAGAGAAATATTGCAAGAACAAATTGCATTTTATAAACAGTTATATGCCCGGAATACAGAAGCATCGAATGTAGAAGAAGCTGCCGACATTTTTATTGAAGATACAGAAATAAGACAGTTAGAAGAAAACGATGCAGTAATATGTGAAGGTATAGTGTCATTAGAAGAGACAACATCTGCTCTCAAGAAGGTGAAAAATGGCTCTGCTCAGGAAGCGATGGCTTAACAACAGAGTTTTACAAGTTTTTTTGGTCAAAATTAGGCAGTGTTGTCACTAACTCCTTTATTGAATCCTTTAACAGTGGAAGCCTCTCATTTACACACGGCAAGGTATTATAATAACTCTTTTTCACAAAGGTAAAGACTTAGATAGAGATAAACTTAACAACTGGAGACCCATCACTCTTACAAATTCTGATTATAAAATTTTGGCAAAAGTACTCTCAGAAAGACTAGGTAAAGTCATCCATAACTTAGTTAACGAAGATCAAGTTGGATACATAAAGGGAAGAAATTATAGCAACAGTGCTAAGAACCATCGATGATGTCATCAACTATTTAAATAAAACCGGAAAGGCAGGGTACTTATTAGCTATAGATTATGAAAAGGCCTTTGACTCCATATCAAAAAAAAATCTTTTACATGTATTCAAAGTTTTGGGATTTGGGACCGATTTCCAAAGATGGGTACACATTTTAACAAATGGTAGCCAAAGCAGTATCAACCATGGAGGCTGGTTGTCTGAGCCATTTAATGTAACTTGTGGAATAAGGCAAGGCTGTCCCTTTTCCCTTTAGCGTTTGTTTTAGCTGTGGAGCTCTTGGCTGCAAAGATTAGAAAAAGTGAAGTAACGGGTATCCAAGTGCCAACAAGGCACCGTGCAAATGAGCAGTATATTAAAATAAAACAACTCGCTGATGACACCACCCTATTCTTAGATAACAAAAATGACATGATTGTATGTTTGAATATTGTGAAAGCATTCGAAAAGTTCTCTGGTCTTAAGCTAAATATAAATAAAACCAAAGCTATAAGAATGGGCAGGAGAATAAATGAAAACAATCTGCCTTTCTCTATAGTTGAAAGAATAAAATACTAGGAATTTATTTTGAAAAAGATAAATGGCCAAAAACATTGAGAGAAAACTGGAAAGGCAGAGTTGAAACCATAGAAAAACTAATAAAGACCTGGAGCAAACGAGATATCAGCATTCATGGCAAAATAACAGTTATTAAATCTTTTTTGGTTAGTGAACTAGTCTTTGTAATGCAGTCAATTGGTATTCCATATGAAGTCTTGCAGAAGATAAATACGATGTTATATAAATTTGTTTGGCAAAAGAAACACAGTAATCGGAAAGCATTCGAAAAAGTGAAAAGGAAAGTAATGGAAGCAGACTATAACTCGGGAGGTTTAAAAATGGTTAACGTTATGGAACTGCAAAACTGTATGTATTTGCAATGGGCAGGGAAATTGTTTTCTGCGACAGACGAAAATTGGAGTAAGATTCCGAAGTGGCATTTAAACAAAATAATTAGTAATGATAGCATATTTAAGCTAAACTGTAATGCAATGCAGTTGCAGCAAATTGAACGAATAGACAATGAATTTTGGAGAAATGTAGTTACCATTTATTTGAATAATAAGAGGAAAACCAAGATAGAAGAAATAACACCAAGTAACTTTTTAGATTAAATGTTATTTTATAATGACTTGATAAAATATAAAGGCAATATATTATATTTTCAAGAATGGAACGAAAAGGGAATACAGTTTGTCAGAGACGTTGTACACATTACTGAAAATAGATTGCTTAATCTCAATGAAGTGGAGACAGTTTTAGGAGATCGTAATGCAAATACAGTTTTTGAATACAATGCATTGCGAAACGCTCTCCCTTCATCATGGCTGGAGTGGATTTGTGACAACAGTATTACTCCTGACAATGTTTACTCTGCTGACTGCGAAGCCCATCTGTTTAACACAAAACCAAAAGAAATAAAAAAGTTGCTGGAGCAAAGGAATTTGAGTAACGTTATTGCAAACGGCAAGGACTTTTGGCGTAGAAAACTCGACTTTAAAGTAGACGAACACATATGGCTAACACCAAGAACATCTACAAAAGAGGTTAGGCTGTATGAACTGCAATGGAAAATAAACCACAACATTTACCCGACTAATATTCTTTTGCAAAAAATGAAAGTATCAGAAACTAACAAGTGTGATAACTGTACAGATGAAATTGATTTTATTGAACATTTCTTTTTCTACTGTCCTCCAATCAACAAATTGTGGAAAAATATAGAAATATTGATTTCATCGAGAATCGATAAATCTCTAAAGCTGTCGTTAACTGACGTTCTCTTTGGAGTCCACAGAGACGATATAGGTAAACAGGTAACAAAATCGATTAACCACATTATATTAATGGGGAAAATGTCCATTAGCATTGCACGTAAAACTAAAAAATTGATGGCATTACAAATGATTTTTTATCAACACGTAGAACTGAGAAAGCGTTATATCATTTTATAAACTGTATAAGTAAAAAGTGACAGAGTTCAGAAACCTGCGTTTGTACAACATCGGAACCTGGAGATGTAATTCTCCCGAAGAAAAAAAAAAAGAATAAAAGAACCACTAGGTAACCATCAGTATGCGCTCAGGCACTGGTTTAGTGTTTATCCGTTCGTTTTGCCTATTAGTCCTCTATGTACATGTATAAACTTGCTCTTAATAACACAGGTCCTTGCTAATACCTGTTCGTTCCTAGAGCTGTATGGCTGACAACATTGTATACATGTATACACAACGCACACTCACGCATTCACGCAAGCACACACATGCTCTAGCACGCCTAAGCTCGCACACTCACACGCACGCACGCGCACACACACACACACACACACACACACACACACACACACACACACACACACACACACACACACACACACACACACACACACACACACACACACACACACACACACACACACACACACACAGCGCGCTTATTATCTCGCTTCTTGGCTTTCCTCATGTCTCCCTTGTAGACCTCCTTTTCGCTATAAGGGCAGCATCTTTGGGGAATAGCCAATTTCCGAGATCTTAGGTGACCCTAGTCTTAGTCTCCTGTGCATGTTTGTCACCTCTCCTAGGGTCGTCCTTGCAGTCCTTTTCGCCTGTATTCTTCAAGGATGACTACCGGGAGTGTCTACAGGTTCGGAAGTCACAGCGACGGGTGCTGTAACTTGAATTCTTTTCTTATAATCCCAACCACATTCCTTATCCGCCAGACTTCTGAACGTTTGATGTACATTTCTGAAGCGTCTATTAGCATTTCTTCGTCTTTTTTCCCTCTGTCTGTCTGTCTGTCTGTTCTGTCTGTCTGTCTCTCTCTCTCTCTCTCTCTCTCTCTCTCTCTCTCTCTCTCTCTCTCTCTCTCTCTCTGTCTCTCGCTCTCTCTCGCTTCTTCTCCTTCCACCCCCACCCTCCTCATTCCTTGCTCGCCTCCATCTCCTGGACTCCCTTCCCCAGCCCCACCACTCCCATTTCCATTTGGTACCTCCATGTAGAGTGGCCAAAGGCCGACGTACATAAAATTTCTCTCTCTCTCTCTCTCTCTCTCTCTCTCTCTCTCTCTCTCTCTCTCTCTCTCTCTCTCTCTCTAAGAAAATAATTCGTTTTGTTTTGTTTTATGTATATTGTTCTATTTACATAAGCAGCACATTAACAGAGTGAAAGTGCCAATACACCACACATTAGAACATTAACAAACCCAGACACTTTGTATCAAACGCCAATACACTTAAATCAGCAAAAATATGTCCATTTGAGAGAACATACAGACATTGCATGGTGTGTAAGAGACTGGTTGGAGAAGAGAGAGGAAAAAAGAAAAAAGAAAAAAAAAAGAAAAAAAAGAAAGTAGTGGAAATTGTTTTTATTTTTTTTTTATCGCTTTTGTTTTTTTTTTTGGCAGATGAAGAGGACAATGTGAAGCACCAAAAAAAATGAAGAGGTGGATTTCGGCCTTAGGGAAAAAAAAAAGTCACCACCTTAGGTGCTCCTTTGATCCGAAAACTGATGCCACACACAAAAAAAAGAAGACAGGCTAGCAACATGGACATTTTGAATAGAGAAGGGTGTTTGTAGTATTTAGCTGGAATCAACTCAAAGCGCAACTTCTCGTACAAAGGACAAATCAGTAGAAAATGAAGCTCAGTTTCCGGTGCTTCCTTACAGTGTGGACAGAAAATGTCATGGTTTCTATTGCGATTAGTATATCGTAAAAAGTGGCATCGTAAAGGCGACATTCCTAACCGAAACCTTGAAAGTAACCTGCGGATGTTAACATGTTTAATTACACAGAGGAAGGAACTTCGAACAAGAGACTGGTTATATGACCGATAAACATCGTACAATTCATGCGATTCAATAGCTGAATGCCAGTCTTTGAATGTAACAATCACTTAAACGTTTCTTAAATTCTACAATGAAAGCTTTCACATTACCAACACTTTGCATTTCCCATACAATTGCAAACCCAAACCTATAAAGAACATAGCAAACGTTAGTTGTCCAGGTAATATAATTTTGATTCTGCAGATGCAGCAACATATCATAGGCCTTTTTCGGGAGTCTGTTATTATCCATGCAAGCAACACGAAGCCAAAATCTGATGCATTTTTGCCTAAGTATTAACATAAAGAGGGTGTCTTCCAGATTCGCTATACACTAAGTGCCTAGGAGCTTTTGGACTTACACCAAGAAATCGTATAATAGCAGCTAAGTGCACCCTTTCAATTTGTTCCTGGTTAGATGACAGTCCCCAAATCTCTGCTCCATAAGTTAAGATAGGTTGTACAGCCTTTGTCAAAAGAAACGCGAAACGATCTCCAACGAAGCGACCCAAAAGGCTAGTTTGAAACGGACCATAGCTGACCTGGACGGCAGACGTTCAATGTCACATTTCCCGTGTTTGGTGTCTGCGTACGTGCAAAGCATGCATAGTCGATAAAAACACTCCACGCATGAGTGTATCCGGAGAGAGAAAGTGACAGAAAGAGGGACGAAGAGACACAAAGTGAGAAGAGAGAGAAACAAGAGAAAGAGAGACAGAGAGAGAGACAGAGAGAGGGGAGAGAGAGAGGGGGGAGAGAGACAGAGAGAGGGGGAGAGAGAGAGAGGGTGGAAAGAGACAGAGAGGGGGAGAGAGAGAGGGGGAAAGAGACAGAAGAGAGGGGGAGAGAGAGGGGGGAAAGAGACAGAGAGAGGGGGAGAGAGAGGGGGGAAAGAGACAGAGAGGGGGAGAGAGAGAGAGGGGGGGAGAGAGACAGAGAGAGGGGGAGAGAGAGAGGGGGGAAAGAGACAGAGAGAGGGGGAGAGAGAGGAGAGGTCTGAAGAGAGAAGGGACATGACAGAAATCAACTCTGGATTTCGAATTGGTCCTGAAAAGGACCGAGGTAACAGCAGAACGGGACATGGATAGTGCATGCTGTCAATTCTGGTTTTGACGCCCTGCGTTGTTGATGACCAATCGGCAGCGTTCGGCATGGAGACCACTAAGCGCTGCAGGAAAGCTGGTGGAATTCTGTTCCACTGTCGGACAATTTATTGTTGGAGTTCGACGGCGTTTCCTGGTCGGCGGGGTTGTTTGTTAATGCTGCGCTTCAAGTAATGCCCAGACTTGTTCCATGGGATTTAAGTCTGGACTGCAAGCTAGCCAAACCATTGTGGAATTTGATTCCGTCGTAGAAATTGTTGCGTGGCTTGTGCAGCATGTGGCCGGGCATTGTCATGTTGAAACTCGTGAGCCTGGTTTCTTTGGAAGAAGGGACGACAACTGGCTGCAGCACCTGATTGATGTAACGTGCTGCATTCACCCCTCCTCCCCGACCTCGCTGCAGCTGAAAAAAAACCGGGCCTACAAGCTGTTGACCGTACAGGCCACCCCACATCATGACTGATGTCCACCCCAAAAATTGTGTTCCTTGATGTGACGGGCATTAAAGCGCTGACCCCGTGGTCTCCAGACCCGATCATGTTATCAACCTTGTCAACACAGACTGCGCATTCGTCACTGAACAGCACTTCATTCCATTCTGCTGCCCAGTTCGCGTGTTGATGGCCCAGTTCTGCCGATGGGTCGTGTTGTGCAGTCAATCTCGAACCCCGATATGGACGGCGACAAAAAAGGTGGTTTCGACGCAGCAGACGAATTATTGTCGATGGCGACGTGTTGTTGTGCCTGGCAGTGGTGGAAGCGCTTTGGTAGGGGTCATTCCTAAATGAGCGCACCACCTGTCTCTGTGTCCGTGCGGTCAATGCTTGTGATCGGCCTGCTCGTGGAGCGTCTGCTGTGGAGCCAGTCACCAGATAGCGGTTCCTCAGTCGATAAATTGTCGAGTGGTGGACATTCAGTCTGGCTGCGATCACCTGGGCTGACGAGCCTGCGTACAACATACCAATGGCCCGTTCTCTGTCATTTTTCGTGAGACGCGGCATCTTGCTTTTTTACCTGTGTGTTGCACCTTTGATGCGCTCTCCTTTTTCAACCCATTTCAGTTTGGAGATGTGAGCAGTATTCTGAGCAGAGCATCTTTTTCAGGGTTGTGTCTTGGCTACAGTGTAGAAGCTTGAACAACCGCAATAGCAGTTCCCACGTGCCTCACTAACCACACTGACCACAGCCGAATCTGATGAAAACGAAAGCACATAAAGAAACCAGTCTTCAGCATGCCTGACCCACAGACCCAGACTTCACACTATAGTCTGTTTCCAGAAGCGACAGTAAAGGATTGTTTTTCGCGTTTCTTTTGACAAAGGTATATTTGGCAATCGAATAGCTTAAAGAAAATACCAGGAGAATGTTCACCTATTGACCATAGCATTCTGTTGATAGCAGTTAATCCTTTCTTTGCTCTTGTTTGCTAGGTCACACATAGTTGCTTGGAAAGATAATTTTGTAGTCAGTGTTATACCAAGATACTTATACATGTTAACAGCGGAAAGTTGAGCATCACCAAAAGTCCAATTTTCATTCGAAGCAAGGTAACCCCCATTCCTGAATACAACAATATTTGACTTTTCCAGATTCACAAGTAAATCTAAACCTTTTGAAGTATATACAAGACATTCAGTTGGGTTTGCAAACCGATGACAGTATCAGAAAATAATGCAACATCATCAGCAAATAACAGATCAAAAGTTCAATGAGGTCTGGAGAAAGCTGAATACCATGTCTACCAAAAGTGTTGATATATTTAGTTAGTTCATTGATGAACAGTGAAAAAAAGCACAGGTGAACACACCTCACCTTGGTTTAGTCCCCGTGGGCATAGAAAAGTGTCAGTAAGGTCACCACTAGTTCGAACACAAGTCTTCACAACATTATACACACTTTGCAATGCTTTCCAAGAATTTTCCATTAAGACCATTAACAGAGAGAACCTTCCACAATTTATCCTACTACTAGTCAAAAGCCTCCTAAAGTCTATAAGTGCAACATAGAGCTTCCTGTGTCTTAACAACTGCTTCTGAATCATTGCCAGTAAAGTGAAAATGTGATCTGTTGTACATCGTTTGTCATGAAAACCAGCTTGCTCCTCCCAAGAATGTTGTTCATTTCAATCCATTTGGTTAACCTTCTACTGAGAACAAAGCTATATATTTTACTACAAATGTTCAACAAAGAGATTCCACGGTAGTTCTCTGCACAGTTCCTATCACCCTTCTTAAATAGTGGTTGCAAGATAGAGACTGACCAATCTTCCGGAACAAACCCTCATCAAAAATTGTATTTAAAAATGATAACAAGGAAAGACATAATGACTTGTCTACTGTACTCTCCAATGAGCTTATCTGGGCCAGCTGCCTTATTACTCTTTATGCTCGAATTGCAGCTTCAATTTCGGTAACAGAAATAGGTTGATTCAAAAAGTCGCAGTCAGTACGTACGGGTTCCCTATCATAATATTCATCAAAATCTGAACTGGTGTTTAATTCAACAGGTAAGTCATTAAAACACCTTTAAAGTGATTATATCACTGTTCACTAGAAATCAACCCCTGACCTTGAGTTTCTTGGTCTAACTGAACGAACAATTTCCCAGAATTTCTTTGAGTCATTTATATTACTTTGTAACGATGCAATAATATCTCATTCTGTGGCTTCCTTTTCTGTCTTAACAATTCCTTATACTCTCTCCTTTTCTGGCCATAGCAAGTCTGTCATTACCGTTATTAGTTCTATGAAACTTGTTTATCTGTGTTCGTTAATACTTTTCTGCTTTGTTTACATTCAAGGTCGAACCAAACTTTTCTCATACCAATGCCAAATCTAATAGTTTTCATCGTGCATTCACCAGCACACACACAAAACATTCATTGAACTTGGACAAGGCTTGATTAATGTTAACATCACACGGTCAGCAGCTTCACTAACTAATGATGAGACATGGTCAGAGTTCATACGTTCATAGAAAGTAGCTGAACTTTCTACACCCCATTTGTACTTACTAACAGAAACAACTTGGTGAGCATCATTCTCAATAACAGGTAAACAGTCAGCACTATCAGACAGTGAGAAAAACAAAACAACATCGCATGCTTAGTTTCTATTAACGGTCTTACATTAAGGCACTGACAATGAGGAAGTAAGGAACTTGAGGCAATCATATAATCAATTACGCTAGAACCACTATCAATACATAAGTAAAGTCACCTGAACATTTCAATGCAGTCAGACCATTAAGAATACACAGATCGAATATTCATGACATATATTTAACAAATATCGACCAAAAGGGGTTTACCATAGTATCCTTGGAGATTCTCGGAAAGTGTTCCTCACTTAGGGACGCATCCATATCATATGACAATAATTCTCTACAAATAGTTCTTTTACGTCATCAATCGGGTCACAATTACTTAGGTTAAGTAGGCCAGTTCTTGAATTTAAATCACCACAAATCATTGTTGATAATCACCCAGTTTCTCTAGAAACTTCCAACAAGCATTCTTTTAACAAGGATATGCCGTTATAAACATCTGTTTCTTCATAGTATTTAGAACCTTCAGGTGGGAGATAAGCACCTATTATCAAACAGTCCAAATTCAATCCAAGAAGGCGGCGAGAAAACTTCAGAACAATAATATGTCAATTTCACTGTCCACTCTTTCGACATAATTTGCAAATTCATTCCTAAATTAAGAAAGCTACACCCCCCAACAAACGACCAAAGACACTATCTGACACCTTAACACCACGGCTAGAGAAAACTTTATGAGAAGGGAACATTGTATGTGGAAATGCTTTTGTAAATGTTTCAGCCAACAGTATACAGTCATATCTGTCAACTAAAGGCAAAAAGTCAGGCTCTCTGGCAATACGCCATAGATCCTCAACGTTAAGTGATGCAAAAGTCAAAAATCACTTTTGTATGTACACTTCTGCGTAGTAGAACCTAGGGTACAGTCTTCAGCTGTAACCAACGCTGGCTGCACTGCAGTAGGGCTAGAGCGTTCAGTGCCCTGGCCTGCCCGTCATCTCTTGTCGCCCCTGCTGCCGCTTCGGCCCTCTGACGCCGGGGAGGCGTTCCTGCTGCCTTCAGGCTTACGTCTGTCCAGCCAGCCCTTCGGCAGTTTGGTTTGCCTGGAGTCGTCTCCACTTGAAGCCTTGGTCTTGTCACCCTTGCCCGCAACAGGGTGCTTCTCCATACTGCCAGCAGAGGCCTGAGAGCGGCCCCGTGTCATGGCTGGCGAAGTCAGAGAGCCACGCACCAACAAGGACCATGCCTGGTGAAAGCCACTGACACGGCCCTGCCTCGACCCCCGCTCCCCACACAGGTGCCGTTTGAACACCTCGCCTGGTGTTTACAGACTGCTGCGGGGTGGACAGGGGAACCCCTGCCTCGACCCCCGCTCCCCACACTGGTGCCGTAGGTCATCGTCGCCTGTTGTTGTGGACTGCTGCAGGGTGGACAGAGGGGAACCCCTGAAAGAATGTAAATATCTTCGTTCACGACCACCCAGTTATTTTGCACGAAAACCCCCCTTTTCACATCCAAATCACGTCCATCTCATGTCAGTTTTGGCCAAAATTAACACCTGTTTTTAAACAAAATTAACACCCCAAAACCATCAAAAATTGACGTAATTAACACATTAAAACGGGGGCTTACGTGCTAGATAAGATCTGGTGATCGTGAACAAAGATATTTACATTCTCTTACAGGGACATGAAATGAACTAAATATTTTAAAATTTATATGGCCGGCATCCTACTCCAGACACATGCTGCGACTTACTTATTTTTTTAATTGTCGTTTTTTAATCTGGTTTTAAAAAATGAACCCCCACGTAGTTATAAAGCTTACAGAAATATTTGATGATTTGGGGTGGGCGATTAGTGCAGGAGTTGATAAAGACGTTTTAAAGGACATGTTTGATGGATTTATAACAGAACTTTTTGAAAGTTTAACTATTCGAGAAAGTGTATTGAAAGCTGTTAGTAAAATCCCAGAGTCTTGGCCTAAACCAGTTATAAAGCTTTTTGCTATTTTACTTGATAATATTGCCCCCGAAGATGCTGACTTGCATGTGTCTGATGATCTTGAAGGAGTAACTGTTACCTTTAAACCTGGTCATTTTTACGATTAGAAAAGGTGAACTATGAATAACAGCTGAATTTACAATTATTTTTTATTTATTTAGATTTAAAAAATGACTGTTGAACTCAGCGAATCTGATTTAAAGAAGTGCAATGAACTATTTGACGAGGCAATGAAAGTATTAAACATTGATTTTAGTGAATTTGGGTTGAGAATGACATAGACAATATAATAAAAGATTCATATGTGAACTATTTACGAAGCAATTAAAGTGATGAACATTGGTTGTAGTGATTAGAAAAGCTAAAATATTGGCGGGTGTTATTGTAGAGTTAACGTGTCTTGAAGTGTTGCAACGCTTGGGCTGAAATAAAAGCTTGTTTTACTTACTTTATATACATTTATTTTTTTGATTTACGTAAATATTTTGACTTTAAAAATGACGACCACAAGTAAATCCGGGGACAGAAAACTATATACGATGGAAAAAATATTCGTAGTGACAAACAAAAAGCATATGTTTAGTGGGCGGACATGGACATCATTAACCCCACAAATGTTCATGAAAGCGTGACACATGCTATCTCTAAAATCCCGAGTTCTTCAGATGGAGCCGCCAGTAAAAGTGCTGTTGGCCGTTCTGATTGATTATATAACGCCTGATGATACTAACATGCCAGTCTGGGTTTCAACAAGGCAGAAAGAAGTAATCAGCTATCGCGACTTTATTCTAACTGGGCTGACTACATGTTACCAGTTTAACCATGCAAGTGAGGAGGCAAAGTTAAGGGGTTCTGGCTGGTCTGAAGGGACAGTCCTTGAAATCGATTGAGGCAAACAAAGTTCTATCCTATAGTCGGCAATTCTTACATTTCTCTTCCAAAAGAGTTAGAGTTAAACGAGCAGTTTTAAACATACATAATTCTGACAACATGTTTTTATGTGGTGTGTTTTAGCGCACTTGCATCCTGTCAAAAATCATGCAAACAGAGTTTCTAATTATGAAGCATATAAGCAAGAACTGAACTTTGATAACATAACCTCCCAGTAAGTATAGAAAGTTATCTCAGTTTGAAGAACAAAACAACCAATCACCGTAAACGTATACAATGGTCTGTAGTAGACAATTTAGTCCCTCTAAGGATTTCTCCCAATGCTCCTACTTTAGGCGAATCACTTGACAAACATGTAGACTTGATACTGTTTGCAGACGGTCCTAAGAGTCATTATGTATTAATTAGAACAATAAGCAGGCTTATGGTTTTTACATCAAGGATCATGCTAAACAAGGGCTTTGTAGAAGGTGTTTGGTTAGAATTCCTACATAGAAGCAGCTGCCAGTCATAGAGCCCATTGTAAAGTTTTGTAGACTGTGAAACCAAACTCCTTACACCTAAACCAGGGTCTAAAGTTAGTTTTAAAATTTACACAAAATGCAAATGAGTCCGTACGTAGTTTATGCTGACTTTGATCAATCTTGCCACAGTACTATGGCCCACAACAGCAAGAACAAAAAACAACCTTATTAACCCACCATCAGATCTGTTCTTATGCGTTTATTGCTGTTAGGTCAGACGGGGTACACACACGTCCAGAGATTTACAGAGGGCCAATGCAGCTAGTATATTTTTAGAGCAGATGAAACAACTTCGCAATCAGTTATCCAACCAACTAAATCTTTCAGACATTGTTATGACTCCTGAAGACCAAGAACGTTATGCCTCATCTACACACTGTTGGATTTGCAATAAAGAATTATAGTAACGCAGTGAGAGACCACGATCACATTAGCGGAAAGTTTAGGGGCTGCGCACAACAATTGTAATCTTCAACTTAAGGTTTATCCTAAGACATGGAAACTGCCTTCTTCTTTCATAACCTTCGAGGTTACGATTCTCATTTCATCATGCAAGCAGTGACTTCTGAATATAAGAGGGTTACCTGCATTGCACAGTCTTCAGAAAAGTACATTACTTTTACTCTTGACTCTTTATCCTTTTATGACTCTGCTCAACATCTGATGGGGGTTTGGATAAACTAGCAGGATCTCTACAAGACTATCCAATAACTAAACAATACTTTGATCCATCTTTAGTGCACAAAGGAGTTTATCCTTATGAATACATGAACTTGTGGGATAGGTTTGATGAAGACTCGCTCCTCCTTAAGGTGCTTTCTTTTCTAGTCTTAGAGGCAAAGACATAACTGATTCTGAATATGAATACGCACAGAAAGCCTGGACAGAATTACACTGTGAAACAATGGGCGATTATCATGATCAATATTTAATGGCTGACGTGTGTTTATTAGCAGACGTCTTTCAGAATTACAGATCTACATGCATGAAACATTACAACTTAGACTCATCACATTACATCTCTGCGCTAGCCTTTCTTGGGATGCTTTCTTAAAGTCTACAAACATTCAGTCGACTTAATATCTGATCTACCCACACTCCAGATGATTGAAGACGGGCTGAGGGAGGTATCAGCATGGCCTCACATCCTTACTGCAAAGCCAACAACAAATATATTTAGATGATTATGATCTCACTAAACCATCCAACTATCTAATGTAACTTAGACCGCCAACAATCTGTATGGATGGGCCATGAGCCAACCGCTCCCACTGAGAGACTTTACAATGATAAAGGGCCTCATGATGTTAATCATGTGTTAAGTATGTTGTCACAGCTTACGCCTGATAATCCATAGGACTAATCTTGGAAGTAGATTAGAATACCCGTATGAACTACACGATCTCCACAACGATTATCCCCTAGCTGCAGAAAGATTAAAGATGAGCCTATTCAACACCTAAACTTGTTCCTAATCTTAGGCACATGACTAAATATGTGTGCCATTACAGACTGTTACAGTTTTACTTAAGACACGGATTAAAGCTGACCAGCTGCTCATAGAATCATGCTTTTGATCAGAGCCCTTTATGAGGTCATACATCAAAAAGAATACTGATCTTAGAACCCAAGCCACTGACGCTTCAGAAAAAGACTTCTTTAAACTGATGAACAACAGCTGCTTTGGCAAAACATGAGAATCCACACAAACGTAAAGATGTAAAATTAGTTACAAAAGAAAACCAAGCAATTAAGTTTGCTTCTAACCTAACTATCAAGACTTTAGAAGATATTTAAAGACAGCTTGGTTGGCATTATGATGAAGAAAAGGATGTTAAGTTGGACAAGCCGGTGTTTATCGGCTTTACTGTATTAGAGTTGTCAAAGTTATTGATGTTAGAATTTCTGTACGACTACTTTAAACCACGGTACCCAGAAGCAAGAGTCCTTTACATAGACAACTGATAGTTTTATTCTAGACGTCCCAACAGAAGACTTCTATAAGGATTTAGAAACAGAAGTGGCTAAAGGAGCTGATGGATGGTACGACACATGCGACTATCCTAAAGACAGTCCTTTACATTCAACTGTAAACAAGAAAGTGATTGGAAAGATGAAGGATGAACTTAATGGAACAGTTTATCAAAGAATATATTGGTTTGCGGTCAAGATGTACAGCGTTGCCAGCCAGACTTCTGTAATGAAGAAGGCTAAAGGCATAAGTAAAGAAGTTGTCAAAAAAAATATATCTCACGATAACTACAAGCAAGCTCTCTTTGAAAACAAGTATTTCATCACACAAATGTTAATCTGCGCTCTACTCTTCATCAAGTAAACACAACTGCTGTTAACAAAAAATCACTAGTCTCTAACAATAACAAGAGAACTTACGTCAATCCTGAGTTTTCATATGCTGTAGGGCATTGGAGAACTTTAAAAGATTAACTTGACAGCTTGGCTTGTACTTACTTAAGAACTTAACAAGAACTTATTTAAGAACCTAACTAGTACTTATTTAAGAACTAAACTTAAGAACCTAACTAGTACTTAACAAGAACTTATATTTTTTTTTGCACTTGACTTTGTAATTTACTTGCACTTAACTTAAAAAGTACTTTTGATAACTAACTTAACTTGTACTTATCTAGTTCTTAACTTGTACTTTATTTTAGTTCTTAAAAACTATTCCATAGAAAATGGATCTACTGCAGGAGGTTGCGCTTTCTTGCAGAAGCTGGGCCTTCTTCTTTTACTGGGGTTGTGGGGGTTTGCGACTTTGCTGCTAAGTATGGCGTTAGACATTTGTATGCTAAAACTCCCCACCAACAACAACAGCAGCAAATACATAATAATACAGCTTATTGTTTGTTTGCGATTGTGTTGTTGTTAATTGAGCTGTTGGTGCTGGCGGTGATGTTGTATTACTATCTAACAATTTTTGTTTTGCTGATTGGTTTGCTTTTTGCAGTCTGTTCCATTCAGCTAGTTTACGCCCGCCTCAATACGCCCAGGATTTTAGTTTTAGTAACGTTACTCACTTGTGGCACATTCACTTGGGGTGCATTCTGCTCCTTCGGAGGGCCCTGCGGACTGTCCTGCGGGGTTGCAATCTTCTTCTCCTGATCGCTCATTTTTTTTATTGCGATTAAATTTAATATGATCAAAAATTAATATGATTAAAAGTAATTAATCCCATGATAATGGACATAACATCGTCCCAAATCTGTAATACATGTCACATGCAGAGTTTCTAGTGACTTGTTTAAAACCGGATCTTGTGATAAGTCGTATTTTAAATCTTCTTCTGAATCAACCGGCGCTATCTTACTTACTACTTAGCATATAAACTAATCATTGTCTGGCCCACTGATCTAACCATTTTCGACCCTAGCTGTGCTTCGTACCTAGCGTAGTACTTCTCAATGTCTGATGTAGGCAGTTGTTGAATCTGTTCAATACTTAGTCAACACCTAAATACTGTTTAGTTTTTCCACACGCAGCCAGAGAGTATAATCTTTCTTTATGGCAGTTGTCTGTTGAGTAGCCTGCTTGCTCCTCACACTTTAATAGTTCGTCACAATCCATTTTAAAAACAATAAAAAATAATATAATACTTTTAAAACCATGAGTTTTAACGTTAGTTAATTATGCAGTGCCTATCGCCGGCGTTATAGTCTATTCAACCCTTGCAAAATGCTTGTTAGGAATAAAACCGCCCAACATGGGAAAGATAGAAGATTCGCCAAAACTAGTTGCAACCTTATTTTTAGCTTTAACAACAAAGATTATCTGATTAAAAAGCACATAGACAGCCTTTCGTATTATGATTATTTTAATTATTTTTTTAGTTAATAAAAAGATGAGTGAAAAAAAGATTATCAATACGATTTACCACTCTGCGTTGATTGGCGGTCTTAGTATAGGCTATAGCGTGTTAGCAAAAAACATGTTTAAAATGAAGCCGGCGGATTAGGAAGGTTAGACATTGAGGACATTGTTAAGGTTATATGTTGTAATTACTGCAGGGATTGCGTCAAAAGACTTCTTGTTGCACAGGGGATTATCCGAAAAATATTAGTTCATAGAAAGATTAATTTAGAAAATATTAATTTATAAAAAGAATGTCTGGATTGGACCTGATAGTAGGAGAGCTATTGTTAACGCTTCGGCCTTCTCTGGAAGCAATTATATGTTTAGTAAATTGAGGTCCGATGAAGAAAGAGAACGTCATAACAAGGCAATAGAAGATTTAGCTAAGTTGAGAGGCGCTTACAAGAAAAGACGAATTGCCCACTTAGACGCCATTAATAAAAAGTTAAGAGAACAGGAATTGCGCCAAAAGACTTTCTTATACGCAGGGAATTATCCCAGAAAATATTAGTTCATAGAAAGATTAATTCATAAAAAATATTAATTTATAAAAAGATGGCGGAGTAGTTATGATGGTAGGAGGAGCTATTGTTAATGCTTTGGCCTTCTCTGGAAGCAATTATATGTTTAGTAATTGAGGTCTGATGAAGAAAGAGAACGCCATAACAAAGCAATAGAAGATTTAGCCAAAGCAAGAGACGCTTATGAGAAAAGGGGATTGCTCACTTAGACTTTATTAATAAAAAGTTAAGGGAACAGGGGCATGCAGAGCACACATTTACAGACGTTGATGAAGCAATGAATGAGTATTACTTAGTGACAGGAAGAAGTTTCTAACATCGCCACCGCCAGAACTGTCTGACTTTTATGAACCGTCAGAAAGAACAGAAAATAGCAGAAATTGGTTTTATTGTGGGTGCTATGGGAGCATCTATATTCTTGCACAAACAATTTAAAACCAATTAAAAAAACAGCCCTTCTTATGGATAAGCACAAAATATATTATTCTCCTAAGGGGTATTGGAAAGGAAAGACTGCTATTGAAAAAACTGAGTAAAGCTGCTAGAGTGTCTGAATCAGATGCGAAAGACTGGCTTTCAAAACAAGCAATTTGGCAAATATATCTGCCTGACCCAAAAAGAATAATAAGGCCTAGATTTGTTAACTCAGTTCCAAATGACACCCACCAGATGGACTTGCTGTATCTTCCACATGATAAAGTTAGAAGAAAAAAGTTTAAGTATGCTCTGACAGTTGTTGACATGGCTTCAAGATACAAAGACGCCGAACCTTTAACGGATAAAAGCTCAACCGCTGTGGCTGTGGCTTTACAACAAATATTACATGCGAGGTCCATTAAAGTATCCTAGGATGGTTCAAGTTGATGATGAAAAGAGTTTAAAGGTTCTGCCAACCAGGTTTTTAAAACATCATGTTACAGTTAGGAGAGGGATCCCAGGCAACCATCGATCACAAGCCCTAGTAGAAAACTTTAATAAGAATCTAGCTGAACGCCTGTTTACCTATCATATCACAGAGAAATTATGACACTACGAAGTACAGAACGCGCAACACAGAATGGGTTAGGAGGTTGCCAGCAGTCTTACGCGCCATGAACAATGAAGAATTTAAAGCAACAGGCCTTAAACCAGTAAACGCAATTAAGTTTAAAAAAATTAGCATTACTGAAGATGGGCAGGGGGCTCAAAAACTCTTGCCGTTTGGACTAAAGTAAGATACTTGTATGCTCCTGGAGAGGCAGAAGGTGATGTTAGAATTAGAGCCACAGATCCTATATGGAGCGTAGATGTGTATGAGTTGAAAGAATTATGAAAACAGACCCTCCCGTATATTATTTAAGAGAGGCTCTCTCTTCTAGCGCGCTACTGCGTCTAAAAAGCCTGCCCCTAAAAGATCCTTGTTCGTGAAGAGCTGCAAGTTGTCCGCCAAACACAGTTAGTTAACAAAAAAAATAGTGTTTATTTTTTGTTAAACTTATTATTTTGTAAACTTTTTTTTTTTTTTTGCTCTATTTTGGGTTTAACTGATCATGTGTTTGTTTTTCATGTTTTGTTTAATTGCATCAGTGTCTACCTGTCGTGAAGTAACAAGTCTTTCTCCACTCCATTTGAAGTTCAATTTTCTGTCGTCTATAATCATCACCGTCAGCAATAGCTTCTGAAATTCTTCGTCCGTAATGTTTTTCATCCTGTAATGATTTGCTTATTCTTATCTTAATGAGCAAAGTTTTGCTGATGCTAGGGCTACAATGGCGGTGTGCTTTTGTAATTTAGGAGTTAATTTTTTTAAAACAGCACTTACAACCATAGACATGGCGCCTAACCTAAACCAAGGCCTCCTAATGCTAAAGAGGCTGGCGCCCCAACCCCAGTAGCTAAAACAGCAATGCCAGACTGTCACACTGTAAACTTTTGCACACGCGCATTCATGACAGCATTTCTCCATACGCACACGCAATCTTTCCAATCACCAAAAGGCCCACTACCGAATGTTTTTTTCTTCTCCCCTTCCTTCGGGAAAACACTTTACTAAATCACATCAAAAACCGTTAAAAACAAATTTTATACATGAAGCTCTCTTTCCACTGAGAGGCAAACTAACTCACTCAAGACTTCATAAAGTCACGGCCTTCACAAAAACATTGGCCACAAATTCAGACCAGGAAAATAAATGATTCTCTCACCCTTGATGCTATGCCTGCATCCGAATTACGACTCGCCTCATCCTTTCAGGATTCCCTGTCTCTCTCGACATCATCTCGCCCCTCGATTTCTCCCGTCCTGGAGATATGACTTCCGACTTCCCCCCCCCGGATCTTCTTGTCACTGGAGAGATGAGTTCCAACTCCTCTCCCTCGTCTTCTTCCTGTCCCGGAGAGATGACGAGTTTCCCGACTCCTCTCCTGGAGTCCTTAATTCCTGGGGCTGCCTACCGGTGTGTTCCCACACCATGGCCCATCTTCAACCACCTCACGGGGTGAAAGGTAAAGGGGTGAAGGGCGAAGGGTAAAAGGTGAAGGGCTGAAACACGAATAAGGTTCGTGTAAGTAACCTTCTTAATTCAACATATGAATTTTTTTCTTTCTCTTTTCCTATAAGTTTTCCCCTGTTAGTTTTCCCCCCAAAATATCTATCGCTCACCTGGTAATGACTGGTCAGCAGCGAGGACAACGTCCTGACAGGTTCGAGTTCTAGGCCATCTGCTGGGTTAAAACTGATTCTTTCCTCCTTCCCCCTAGTGAGTGCTACTCAGTGTTCAAAAACACATGACCAGCACCTTCCCAAACCCCTTTTTAAAACTATCACTCAGTGGTCACTTTCACCCAATGCCCACCCTTCTTTCTTTACTGAGTCATATCACAATTATTTGGGGGACGCCCGCTACACTAGTCGAGCCCATGAATATCCTTCCTTTCTAGTAGTGGCATGGGGAAATGATTCATATTACTAAATACATGTGATGGAGCGTCACATGCCTTGATGTGAGTACGTCACATGACACCCCCCATCTGGGATGAAAAAATTTTCTCCAGAAAATTTTTTAAAAGATATACAACTTCATTTTAACACATCTTCACCATGATCTAAAAATGTGTATCCATCAAAAATGATTCACCAAATTAATAATAACGTAAAAAATCAATCATATGATCCACCATAAATAGCATATTCAAACTTTCAGTCTTTCTAACAAAAAAAATACATAATTGATACCACTTTCTCACAAAATACATTCACAAATTCATGATAAAACAACTAGGGATATTAAAATTTCAAAGTACAAATTGTGTTATATATTAAGATGTGAAGCACATATTTCCCTGATCTTTGTCTACATCCTGTGTTTAAAAACCCCTCATGAAAATGAGAATATTTCCAAGTGTAAATGTTTCTCAATAGACATGTAACAAAAAAACAGTTTAAACATAGTTTTTCCCACATGAAATGTTACGGGTCCATTGAAAAGTCACTTGCTTTCCATTGTTGACATGACAAATGAAAACAATTGGTTTGTCCCCTTGCCCCAATAAAAACATGTGTATATACATTTCTAAAGAGTTTTTTGCTCATCACACATAAAATTATATTCATCTTCACAAGCAAGTTAGACATAAATAGTACATGATGATTTTTCATTGTTTACAAAAGAATAAAGCAAAGAATAGATATGTAATACATCAACATCAAGTAGTTTTTGCTTGTAAAACATATAGTCACTTCAACAAGCAAATTATGCATAAATACCACTTGATTTAAATCGTCAGTAGCATACAATGCACTGTCAAAAGTGATCACACCGTAATCATTAAGAAAGACAAAACAGGAATAGTCTTTCCCCTTGAAGACAGTTACATTTGTCCATGAATATTCATACACGTGCCAAAAACTGCCATGACATTTTGTGTACCGGGCACTGGTTGAACAGTAAATTGGAATTCCTGCAATGCCAAAGACCACCTTAATAATCTGCTGTTCTTAGTCTTTAAACGATTTCAAAAAAAGTCAATGGCCTATGGTCAGTCTGTAACCGAAACTTTCTTCCAGTCAAGAACCTGGCGAATTCTCACATGCCCATACAATAGCCAAGCACTTTTCTCCAATAGTGGAGATTTCTCCTGTGTCTTTGAGAACTTCTTACTGCGTATTGCATGGATGTAACAAATCACTTTTTTCCTGCAACAGTACCGCCCCCATTCCTTTGGAACTGGCATCGTTCTCAAAATAAAGTCTTCTGGGGGGAGGGTAACAAAAGAACAGGAAATGATTTGGGGGTGTTCTGAACACACTCCAAAGCCTTCTGGCACTCATCAGACCACCCAATACTTTTGTTCTTCGTCCTTTCGTCAGTTCAGTCAAAGGGGCCGTCAGGGCGCAAAGTGGGGTACATATCGTCTATAGTAAGACAACAACCCGATGAGTGACCTGATCTGTTTCTTTGTAGTGGGTTTACGTAAGGATAAAATCTTTTCCACTTTCTTTCCCTTCTGGCATCATTTTTCCCACTGAAATAGTGTGACCCAAAAACTCGAGAGTTTGAAACCGGCACGAATTTTGGATGGTCTTGCAGTAAACCCCCAAACCTCTGGGTCTGGAAAAAACAGCTCGCAAGTTAGAAGGAGGTCACTCCATGACTTTGCAGCCAACAAAATGTCGTCAAAAAAAACTGACTGCACCACATTCATGGAGTTTCAGGGCTCGCATCATTCTAGCAAAGAAGCGGGGGCTTTTTGCAACCAAATGGCATTTTCGTCCATTGGAAAAGACCAAAAGGTGTTTGAAATGCTGTCTTTTCCTTGTCGCTTCAGCCATTGGAATCTGCAGTATCCTTTAGTCAAGTCTACTTTCACAAAATATTTTCCCTCTGAGAGCTGACACAGAAGTTCTTCAATGTCTGGGATAGGCTCGCATCGAACACAGTGTTTCTTATTTACTTTTCGTAATCGATGCAGAAACGCACCGATCCATCAGGTTTGTCCACCAATACAACTGGTGAGCTGTACGGAGACGTAGAAGGTTCTATGCCCTTTAAATCCAGCATTACTTTGATTTCCTCTCGACAACCTTTTTTTTTGCAAACGGCAGGGGGGTATGGTCTGGTTCGCACTGGTATTTCAGTAGTTAACTGAATACTATGGGGTTCAATACCAGTCACTGTACTGGGGTATCTGTCAACACATCTGAAAGTCTTTCAAATTTCTTTGAGCTGTTCTGTTTGACTTGAAGACAAATCATTCGACAAATCACATCATCATAGGTTTCACCTTTGCAGACAGAGTAGGAAGGGTACAAATCATCTGCACTGGTAGATGTTAACACTCCTACATTTGCTGTTTTCAAAACCCTTTGATCTGTCCCTGAAACGTCACATTGGGTAAAAATTTCATCACTGATAATGTCTGTCATGTTGACATCAGTTCTGACACAGGACATATCCACTCAACTGACTGGTTGATGGCAACATTTGTACGTTCAACATACTTCTTCAACATGTTCCCAAAATGAAATACCTTCTCAGTGTTTGTCATTTTGATCTTTATAATTAACTGCAGAAATTTTTCGACCACCTGAAAAGGACCCTTCCACATAAAAACGAAGCTTGTTATGTTCATCAGTGAGTAGTACAAGAACTTTATCCCCTAACTGAAGGAACGTGCCTTGCTTTTCGCCCTGCAAAGACCTTTTTCACATCTGTTTTTCTATCACTGACTGTTTAGCAAGCTCACATGCACCCTTCAAACGATTATGCAGTTCATAAACGTTTTGGGTAAAACAGTTTTACTGTCAGGATTCCCTTTTTCCGTCCATTGTCATAAATAGATCCAAAGGACCCTTGGTGAGTGTCGAAAGAAGCTCGAATGGTGAAATCCAGCGTTTCGTTCGGCATTTCCCTGTATGAAAAAAGAAAAGCCGGTATGAAACGATCCATTCATGGGGTTCCTGCCTTGCAACCTTTCTCAACATGGACTTCAACGTTCCATTGAAACGTTCAACCATCCCATTCGATTGGGGATGATATGGGTGGTTGAAATGGAAGAGATTGACAACAGTCTGTAAATTTCTCTCATGAGATCAGAAATGAATTGCGTTCCACAATCCGAGAGAATTTCGTCTGGAAGCCCCACTCTGGAAAAAATCGCAAGAAAAGCTTCAGCGCCCAGACACTGTATCAATTTTCTTCAGTGGAATCGCCTCTGGATACCTTGTCGCTGTATCCACCAAAGTTAAGATATAGCGATGTCCGGAGAAGACAGTGGTAAAGGCCCAACAAGATCAATACTACCTTCCGAAAGGGAACGGAAATGAGAGGCATTTGTGCAAAGGTGCACATGGGACGCGACCTTCTGAGATGTCTTTTGGCAGATGTCACATGAGGGGCAGTATTTTGTAACTTCCTTTTGTGACACCGGGCCCAAATAAAAAGAACCCAAGAACTTCTTTAATGTTCTTTGATTCCACAGTGACCAGCAACAATGCATCATGTGCCCTGTGTAGTACTGTCTCTCTAAGTGGTTTTTGGAACACAACTTTTTTGTTGTCCTGTCCAGGTACACACCCGGGAGAGAATTTCAGAGTCCAGTATGTATGTTGTTTGTCCGTTAGTTTGTCCGTTACAGTCTGTTTAGCAGCAGAAAGTACCGTCGTCAGCGTCTCGTCTTTTTCCTGCATTTCTTTTAGATCATCTGGGGTAATCTGGAGTTCATCCAGTTTTGAGACTTTTTAGCGGCTTTGTAGCCTTTCCCCGCTCTACGATGTCTGATCTGGTCTCACAAGACAAAAGGGAACAAAACGATCCTCCAGCACCACCATGTACTGTAGCGACCCTGGCAAATTGCCCAAGATCAAGTCGCAGACTGGGTTATCAATGACACAGGCGTAGAAAACGGGTAGTACGGTGTATCAACTGAAATTTTCGCCAGCGGAAACGTTTCAACTTGCCTCCCAAAAGACCTACACTTTTGGACAGTGTTGAGATACTGGGTTTTTAAGCACGAATTTCCCTACACCCGCGGTGGTGCACCAGTGTTTTCGGGAAAACCAAAGCCTGCAATCCATTGATGGCTCCGTTTTCTAACACCAGTCCCTCAACCGATTGATTGGTGCCAAAACAAGGCCTTCTTCACAAACAGTGGAGACTAATGCGGATTTTGAATCATTTGGTTTGAAAGGGCAATTCCTTTTCAAATGGAACTTGCAATCGCAATAGAAACATCGCATTGTCTGATCGGCAGCTGACTGATTTTGTGAACTTCTGTTCTGTCCACGAAAATGGCCCAAAAGGTCTACGTGGTGGTCGTTGTCCACGACCCCGGAACGTTTGCTGAGGAGTAACGGGTCTTTCCGGCGGCGAGTACTGGTTGACGAAAGCACTCGAACCACGGAAAGATCCCTGTCCGTTCCTAGGATAAGTATATCCTTGAGGACTCAGAAATGACCCACGATTTCTTTCCTGTAACTTCCCTGTCCTGATGGGGTAGTACATGACGCATGGAGACTCAAAGATTGAAAATTCTCCTTTCCTAGCCACGCCCTTATCTGGGTGAGCGATACAATACTGATCAGCCATCTGACACATTTCCTCAACGCTTTCAAATTGCCTTTCTTTAAGGAAAGTGGCCAGATCTTTGCTCACGCTCTGGAAAAGTTGTTCTCTAAGAAGGAGATCTCGCAGTGATTGAAAAGTTTTGTTCGTTTTTTATAAATCGATCCATCGATCTAAACAATGACTCATACGAATTAGAAACGACGGAAACGATTCTCCTTTTTCAGGGCGCACAGAACGGAAACGTTCGTGAACGATCAGCAGAACATTGAAATTTCTTGAGGAGTTCTTCTTTCAACTGATCCCAAGTTAAATTTTGTTTCGCTGCAAGTGAGTGGTACAGTGTCAAGCGCTACCCCTTTAAAAAAGACGCAATATACAATGTTCCACTTTTCCTTTTGCCAACCACAAGACGTTGCGTGACTTTCAAATCGGAAAAGAAACTATCAATGTCATCCGTTTTTTCTCAAAGGCGGTAACTTTGGAATATATGCCGCTTTTGGTTGAGGTGCGCTTGCGGAACCGACTGGTGGAGGTTCTCTCGATGCCTGGATTCTTTTAATTTCAGCATCAGTCTCTAGTTTAACTGCCCCCAAAATTAAATTGACGTTCTTTCAGCTTCAGCTTCCCTCTGTAATCTTTTTTCTTCAATTTCAGCTTCCCTCTGTAGTTTATTTTCTTTAGCTTCCCTCTGTAGTTTATTTTCTTCAGCTTCCCTCTGTAGTTTATTTTCTTCAGCTTCAGCTTCCCCTCTGTAGTCTATTTTCTTCCCTCTCTCTTAGCCTGTCTGCTCTATCTGTGCATTGTTGCACATAGTTAGTAAGTTTTTCTCCATCAAAACCCAAGCGTTCCGCTGTTTAACATATTTATCAAAATCATCCATAATGAACCGTCAACAGATATAAACAAAACAATTTCTAAATATGAATAAAATAAGGCGATATATGATGGCGCTGTATATTTCACAAAAATGTTAAATTTTAGTATATACAAATAAAGAATTCAATTTCCGGAATAAACAGAAAACGGCTTACTAAAACAAGGTAAATATGAAACACAAGGAAGTATTTTTTCCCGAAATATTTTGTTCTCGAAAACAGGTATCAATTTGGAATTTAAAAAAAAATGAAGTTCAATGCTAATCTGTTTTTCCTAGGAAAGGAAAAAAACACAATAAAGTTTTCTGAAAATAAATTCTTTATAAAGTTAAGTTCTTAAATGTTCTTGTTGTCCAGTCTTCCTTTCTTACTTAATTTCAAATGAATTACAAAAACAAATGTATCGCCTTATACGATAAATGAATATAAATTTACAAACAAATGGAAGCACAAATAATTAAAAAGAGGGGAAGAAACACAAACTAGCAGAAAACCTACCTAAAAGATGAAAAAGTTGAAAAGAAAACTAGACAGGAGCTTATTGAGGAGAAGGTTTAAGAGGTTTTGAAAAAGGGGGTGAAAAGGAAATGAAAAGGGTACACAGGACCGGAACAGTGAGAAGAAATCAAGAACAGCAAAAAAAAACCCCCAGACAGCACCCTAGTGGTTACTGTCTCCGTGAAATGGAGACGGGAAAAAAACAAATCACTCCTTATACACAACACTACAGCAATAATGCAAAAATAATAAACAATCAATTAATAATGCACATTCACCCCAAAATCAAAGAAAATCTCGCACCCACCCAGAAAAAAAAAATAATCAAAAGATAAAGATGTTTTTTTGGGCTGAGCGGTAATCAACTCCACCACCTACACTATTTGCGTGACGGAGGTGAAGCTGATCCCCCACTCTGAGGGCAAGGGGGAAAAATCCCCAAAAGAAACAATAGGAAAGGGAAAGAAATAGATATTTTCGAGAAGGGAAAGACTATCGACTCCCCAACGCATGCCCCTGACTAAACGCAGGAAGAGGTTGGGGGTATCAGTCCCGGGGAAGGGGACAAAAATCTAATACTCTAGGGGAAGGACAGCGATTCCTCCAACGCCCTGCCCCTTGCTGCCAGGTACGAGCAAGAGGAGGTTGAGGCTATCGGTCCGAGGGGGGAAAGGGTCAAAAGGAAATCCTACCAAAAAAAAAACCTTAACGGGGTGAGCAACCAAAAGAAATCTCAACCACCTTAAACACACATAGAAATAGAACAAAAAAAATTGCAAATATTATACACAATAAATAATTAACTTTCTTCTTTTTTTTTCCTTCCCCAAACCCTTTAGGGTACAAATAGAAAACTTTCTTTTTTTTTTTACCAGGGGAACAAAACGGCAGCTACGCGGGTGAAACTGGAGTCGGGGGGCACCACTGTCACACTTTCACTTTTGCACACCCGGGGATTCATGACAGCATTTACTCCATACGCACACGCAATCTTTCCAATACCAAAGGCGCACTACGAATGTTTTTTTCTTTCTCCCTCTCCTTCGGGAAAACTTTACTAATTTACATCAAACACGTTATAAACAAATTTTTTACATGAAGCTCTCTTTCCACTGAGAGGCAAACTAACTCCCCTCAAGACTTATAAAGTCACGGCCTTCAACAACATTGGCCCCCAAAATTCAGACCGGAAATAAATGATTCTCTCACTCCTTGATGCTATGCCTGCATCCGAATTACGACTCGCCTCATCCTTTCAGGATTCCCTGTCTCTCTCAGACATCATCTCGCCCCCCCGATTTCTCCGTCCCGGAGATATGACTTCCGACTCCTCTCCTCGGGCTCTTCTTGTCACTGGAGGATGAGTTCCCAACTCCTCTCCCTCGTCTTCTCCTGTCCTGGAGAGATGACGAGTTCCGACTCCTCTCCCTGGAGTCCTTAATTCCTGGGGCTGCCTACCGGTGTGTTCCCCCCACCTGGCCATCTTCAACCACCTCCGGGGTGAAAGGTGAAGGGTGAAGGGCGAAGGGTAAAGGTGAAGGGCTGAAACACGAATAAGGTTCGTGTAAGTAACCTTTTTAATTCAACATATGAATTCTTTCTTTCTCTTTTCCTATAAGTTTTCCCCTGTAGCTTTCCCCAACTATCTATCGCTCACCTGGTAATGACTGGTCCCGCAGCGAGGACCAACTCCTGACAGGTTCGAGTCTCTAGGCATCTGCTGGGTTAAAACTGATTCTTTCCCCCTTCCTCCTAGTGAGTGCATACTCAGTGTTCAAAACACATGACCAGCACCTTACCAACCCTTGTTAAACTATCACTCAGTGGTCACTTTCACCCATGACCACCCTTCTTTCTTTAAATGAGTCATACTCACAATTATTTGGGGACCCCCGCTACACTAGTCGGCCACATGAATACCCTTTCCTTTCTAGTAGTGGATGGGGAAATATTATATTACTAACTACATGTATGGAGCGTACATGCCTTGATGGGGGCTACGTCACATGAACAGACCGCACTTACGCTAGCAAGCGAGACCAGAAATTACATAAAAAAGAGTATTTAAAGCTTTAGCATATTTTTTTAGAAACCTATATTTATCCAATTCCCCCTTTATTTCCTTTTGAAGTCGTTATTTGCTCTCCCCTAAATGTTAAACCCTCCTTTTGTAAATAAGATTATTTTTATTAATTAATCTTGTAAATATCTTTTTAGTAATCTTTGGCAGCACTCTCAACAGAGAAAAACCCAAATAAAATAAAACAACTTAATGAGAAAAAAAGTCGAGTACTGTTAGTTTTTTTTGTAAACCTCACAGTAACCTTGTCGATGATACGGGGGTGTTTATTTTGCCTCTTTTTTTTAGTAATTGCAAACCGAACTTAAGAGGGACCCAAGTTTCAGCCTTTATTTGTATCCCTCTGATTAGGTATGTTTGGCAAATGGATCGCCCTCCTCGGAGTAATAAACAAGCGAAAAAGCATCGTCATTTGCCTAGTTAGTGATTCTAGTTTTGGGGTAAATTCTAAGCCCGACGGTGTCGCTCCCTACTTCACTAAGGGACTTCTTTCCTCTGTAGCATATATTCAGAGCCAGCTGCCAAGCTATTTCAATCTGTTTTTTTTCGTTTGTGTTCCTGGGAACCAGCAAACAAAAATGGGCCCTTTCATTCAAGCCTTTCCTAAAAATTGTTTTTTCTTATCAAAGTATAGATTGGGGTTTCGTAGTTCAAACTTTAAATTCCAAGGCAATTTTTCAGGAAGTAACATCCAAGCATTCTCTCTTTTATAAAGTTTGTATTCGTGGTTTGCCAAAATCGTTTAATAGCTCTATAAATTTCTATATCTCTTCTAGGAAGGAAGTTGCTGTCGTTTTTTGCTTCAATTTCTGTTCGTTTGTAAACCCCATCAATCTGTGTACTCAATAAACCATAAACATTTCCTGCACGTCCTCTTAGATCAAACTCAGTTGTGTCCCTCTAGGTCCTTTTAGCTCTACTGCAGATGCATTTAGGAGCTAGCTTCCTGCTTTTGATTCTGGCCCCCGAGACATTCTTTTTTTATAATAAACAAATTATAATAAACAAATTGTTATAAACAGTAAATAAAAACAATCTACAATAAACAAACGTATGAAACTGGATGTTCATCTGTAAGCATAGCTTAGCGTGTTTAGATTTTTCTAACTGCACCTTTATTTTTTTTTTAAAACTCATCTTTGTTCCCTTAATTATATAATATCACTTAAACATTCTTCAAAACTATCTTTGTCCTTAGTGTAATAATACAACCGATTTTTACTGCGATCGTAAAGTCTTTTAAGCCTGCATTAAAAATTTTGATTAAGAGCCACACAGAAACTAGGGCGTGACGTTCCACTAAAGGCTAGCTTTGAAAGACTTTTCTTTTTTTAAACAAAGTCTCGTTCAGCTGAACAGTCCATCAATAATAAACATGTTCAGTTCCTCAAATAGTCTAAGTAATGTTCTAAACAGTCCGCTCAGTATGTCGCTAGGATCAACTAGAAATATATTATCGTCTGTCCAAATAAACTTCCTGTCGTTGTAAGACATGTTTGTGCTTAATGGTTGTGCATAATATAACAATGTGCTCGTAATGAAACCTGTAGATTTGTTGTAACAAATCAAGTACGAATACAGTTTTTTCCCACATCCATAATCCTCACAATAAAGAACAGTGCGGATCTTTTGCAGAAACTTCAAGCTATCATCGTTTTTATTAGAAATATTTCTTCTGCATTTTAGTGAGCTGCGTCTTTTAGTCTGTTTTTCTCCTTCAATGTTTTAACTGAGGCATCACAAACCATAAAACATGCATATTATGGCGCGTTTTCCGTCTCTTTCTTGCAAATTTATTTGGTATACATCTTGGTCCTATCCTTTCTCCACTATCCAAACAATCTGTTGTCAAATTGTGATCTAAAATCTAACCACAGCCCATATTTACTTATTAAGTAGTCTTTCAAGTTACCATCATAAAGGCGAAGTTTTTTTAACATACACGATCAACTGCAGGAACCCTTTGCCTACCTCCAGCAAACAACTTTCTATTTCTTCAAAGTGTTGGTGAGGTAAAAGTCCGCGGCCCCGACTACAACTGATCGGACATGCCATTTATTACACAGTCAACCTTCTCAAATTTTGGGATATAAAACGCTTTCTGATTCTCTCTGTAAATGGAGTTGTTCCTTCAGTAAACAAGAACAAAATTCCTTTTAAAAAGACTTCAAAGACTGATTTAGATGTATGTTCCAGAGAGTGTCTCGCTTGTTTTTTTTATTTTCTGTAATGGCGTGTATAACTCTTTCATAATAAAAAATGTTTTAATTTTATACTGGGTTATGATTGTTCTGGCCAGTTCAGGGTTAGTAACAACATCAAACCTCAGAGAAAATGTCGCTAATTGTGTATTTAGCTAAGATCAACAGACAGAACAACAGAATCGCTAGGATTAAATAATTTTGTTTTAAACATCAGTAATTTTTCTTGTCAGCGCACCTTGATAATATGGCATATCGTCTTTTAACAGCTCAAAAATCTAGAGGGATGCAGAATCTGTTGCCAAATGCTTCTGCTACTGCCTCATCTTTACATCATTCTTTCATCTCTCTCCCCGCTTTAAGCCTGTGCTTGAACCTTTGGACTTTTGTATTCCTGATAAACTTTCTCTTTTCTTTCTTTTTTAGGCAGCATAGAGCAAATAAGGGCAAAATGCTGCCTCGCTTAGTAACAAATACTTCTCGGCCTTCTCCAGTTTAATTACTTATATTTTAACGATTTGCCCTGCTAAATTAGAACAACAGTAAGCATTAAGATCCGTCGATTTTAATATCCTATTTTGAATGATAGTTTTAGCAGTCCGGCATAATAACATCGGCCAGCGCCAAGATCCGGAAACTTTACTATTAAAGTTTGGTTCAGTCTGAACTGAGTTTTGATTGAGTATTTCACTAATTACAGTTTGCCTTATTACCTTTTACGCCATGGGGTTCCTTCTCTTTTCTGTATGGATCGAGGTCACAAACCGTATGAGTTCATTTGTTATAAAACACAAAGAATAAATAAAAAATATGGATGGAAGATTTTGACCCATTGATCCCTGTTTGAAAAGAAGATGAAACAAACTGGGACCCTTCATATGCAAGAAGAAATTGAAGGAGCAGGTTCTTTAACTACCTAGACAACGTCAAGAACTATTGCGAGAAAGAAATTCAGTCAGTCATAGAACATAGGACGAGAGGCTGCCCGAAGTAATTGATCCTAACGATTTTGAGGAGATGGTGGGCCTTTTAAATAAGAACTGGTGCTGGAGAGCGCCCAAAGGTTACTTTCACCAAAACTCCAACAAGTTTTTTAAAACTAAGCACAATAAGGCGAAAACTCCCTATTGCTAGGGGCAAGAAACAATAAACCTTTTAGAGCTTAGAGCCGAAGCCGAAAGACGTTTAACAGAACATGGGCGGAGGTTTGCCAACACAATCTAAAATACAATACATACCTCTCAAGATTTCAAGTCAAAGAAGCAGCATGAACTAATAGCAGAAATTGGAAACGATTTAAGTGAGGAGACGGTCAGAGAAACATTAGCAACAATTGATGGAACCTCTCCATTGGCCTGAGCGGCGACATCCGCGGCGCCTTACAGCGTGCTTTTTACGACAATAAGAAAGAAGAACTAATGCGCAACTCAGCAGAACTTAGTAAGCGAGATAGAGAGATAAAGAAGAAAAAAATAAACTCGCTGATGCGATGATGACAATTTAGGGCAAGAAGAACAGCTAGAAAACAGCGGAGAAAAAACCAGGTTTTAATGGGAAAAAGGGGAAGGGGCATTTAAACGCGATTAATCTATCTCAGAGGGAAATCTAGAATCACCATAACCATAGATCAAGAAGTTATAAAACAAAATTTTCATGAAAACACTACGTTAGCAGAAAAGAATAAGGATTCTGTTTAGAGAAGAGGGGTTACAATAGTTAGTATATTAACGCTGTTGGGTTTGCTATACTCAACACCTTCGTTTTATGCTTTAAACCGGGTGGTGGCCACAGGGCCAGTAGCCCCTCCAACACCTCAGCCCTGGTAAAAGTTGGATTAAGAAAACAATTGCATCATCTAGCAAAACCTATTAAAGGAAGTTAGACCGCTAAACGCTGATGCCCTGCCTGGCATAATAGGCAGTGTTTGTTAGTTGGGTTTTTGTCTACTATAGGTAAAGTAGCTGGTTATATTATGGCTGACCATCTGTGGACGCTAAGGAAGAGCTAGCTGCTGGATTAATTTTTAGTAAAATAAAGTACGGCGAAATACAGTAAAAAGTTAAAAACACAACAAGGGCTTTCTTTTCTCTGGTGTGGCTGTCAGTGTAAGGTAGATCACACAGTGGCGTGCTTTCAGGGTTGCTTTCAGGCTGTGGGGTGTTTATAACAACTGGTGGCGATCGCTTTCTCCTAGGGGTGTTATTAACATGGATCGCTTTCTTCAGGGCTAGGTACTTTTTTTAAATTGGATGGGGCGGCCTTGTGTTTAACCATTTATTGTGCCTAAGTCTTGGTCTGTATCCGGCTAAGAGGATTTCATTATTATAATTCTGTATCATGCCAATCTGCAGTATAAGGTCAGAGTGTAGTCAAGTATAATCCATGCCCTACAAACAAAGGTCAACCTTTGACGTAGCATGTGCAAGAACGTCTGATACCTCTGTATGTACTGCAGGCAAATCAACAGCATAGTTAATAGCATCTTCAAATTAGCTATGAAATTGTTTTCTGGCATCAAAGCCTGTAGACTGATCAACAATGCTAGACTTGGTCAGTGCTTGCGCCTACTCTAATACACACCAAACGTATGTCCTTATGGAGTTCATTAAGTCTTTGCACGCCTGGCATGTTAGGCCCTTTTACTTTTATCTAAGTATAAATGTTGTCCAGGCATTAGGTGTTTTGTTCCTATTGATCCAATCTAACTTGTGCTTTTTGGTGAAAAGAGGTGTGGCTGGGGGGCCAGTAGTCATAAGTATATTCTCTTTTGCACGCCCACAAATACAATGTGCCTAACCCATGATTTGCGGTCTAACCTTTGCCTAAAATCAGTTGAAGGATCAATGTTTAAATTCGTATGCAGATTCTTTCCATATGCCTTATTGTTCATTGGGCTGATTGAATGGATAAAAAGGTTGTCGTTAGGGAGAACTACTTGTAGTTTCAGTTAGTATTCGTCTGTACTGGTAATAAACATGAAAGTTATATACTGACCTTACTAAAAGATTAGGGTGGTTTAAATGGTCTGCATATAAAAACACCGCAGCCAGTAGTTGCCGCAGTAAACGGCAAAATTTAACTGATTCTGGAAAAAAGCCATGGGGTGGGATGTCCATGCTGATGGTACTTGTCACTCTTTATTGGCGGATTTAAATATCTAGTTAGCGGGTTTACAAGTCTAACTTGGAAGCCGTATGATCCATCTACTGCAATGGTTTAAATTGCTGAAGTCCAAAGATTTGGGGTTATAAAACGCTCCTACATTGTAGAAGCATGTTCAATATATTCAAAGGCTACCATTTTTTAAATTAGTTTTTTAAATAGTTATAAAAAAGATGTACATCTATATAACCAAGCAAAACGAGCGTGTGTTCTAACGCATCCAATTGTTAATTGGCGCGGGAGTTGTAGGATTGCCCTTAAAGAAATTGGCTTTAAAGTTATGTGGGCTAACATATCTGAAGAAGCCCAAAATAACTGGATCAATATTAGTAACGGGGCGGGCAATCAAATAACTAATGTGCAAATACCTAATGGTTACTACAACTTTTGTTCTTTAAAAGAAGTACTTAGCGAATATGGTATATTGTTGAAAATTAACGAAGCAAACCTCAGAATTACTATACATTTCCCACTAGAAGAAAGAAGAGAGTACACTTTTCCTAAGGGGCTTGCAAGAATCTTAGGCTTCCACGGTAGCGATAGAACTTATAGATTTAGTACAAGAGAAGATGTCTGGCAATTTGAAGGTAATAAACCTTCTGATTTTCTTGTGAACCCAATGTTGTATGTCCATTTACAACAGTTAAGAACAGATACTAATTGTTTGATGGCTACCGTCTACAGTTCTAAAGGTTATGCCATCAACTAGGGCGGGGTTTTGCGATTATCGATTAATCTCAGTTGGAAAAAAACAGTGAATTTAAAGAATTAATTAATGGGCCTATAAATTCATTAGATGTAAAAATAACTAATCAAGAAGGAAAGCCAGTTGTTTGTTCTGATTTATTAATGGTATTAGAAGTAGAAGAGCGCGCTGTGAGTCATTAGGGTTTTATATATATGTGTGCGTGCGTGGGCAGGGGGTGGGGCGTGTGTGGTTTAATTAATTATGTTAATCAATAGCAGGCTTTTTTGACCTGGATTACTGCATTGCTTTGTAGGGCAGAACGCTCTTTCTCACACACATACACACACAAACACACACAAACAAACAACAAACAAATACAAACAAACAACAAAACAACAACAAACAAACAGCCACCAAAGCACTTAGCAGAATCCTGAATCAATAATCGCAGGATCTGTTTCAGTTCTATTGGGGGCTGTCTGAAAAGGCAGCCTGAAGCGGGTTTTAGGGGGGCGTTGAACGAACTTAAAAGCAGGGGGAAGCAAAAAACAAAAAACACAGCCAAAAAAGGGGGGGCAGGCGCAAATGTAAATAGGGCGCAAACCGAAACATGCTAAATCGTTACAAATATTTAGGGGGCCGCGTTTTTTTAAATTTTTTTGAAACCGTACATGCATGATCGTTACTATATTTAGGGGCCGGTTTTTAAATATTTTTTGAAACCGTACATGCATATCTTTTCTTTTATTTAGGCCGCTTTCATAGCAGCAAGTTGTTGCGGGTTTTTGCAAGATTGCTATCAATTACCCACCCATTTCTGCCAGAATGTTTAAAAAAAGTTGGAGTTGGATTGCATGTATTTCAAAATGAGTTTTTTTTGGCTTTTAAAAACCATTAAAAGAAATCGCGATTTTTGTGAAATTTTGGATAAGAATTAAAAACAAAAGGGAAAATTCAATTAGGTTCCAGCCGCGCCCCCCTAAACCCGGGGAAACCCAACGCATGGGGGGGCGGTAAACTGACGGGTATTATTGATTAGTTCCCCAAATTTTACGGGGATTGTTGTTGTTGTTCGCAGTGGGGAAAAATTGAGGGCGTTTCTCAACCCAATAGCGTCTGATCTCCTCACGGCTTTAAAACGGGGTTTTTACCCCTTTTTTTTCATTTTAAAAGACTTCATAGAAAGACATTCCAACAGTGCAAAATTTAGAAATGTATGGAGAAAACCAAACGAAATATTCTCTCATTCCCCGCGCGTGGGAAAGGGGAAAAATTCCAATCTTTGTTTTAACCACTAATTCCACATTTCACTGTGCTTTCCTTTTCCTTGGGTTCCCTTTTCAAAAATTTTAAAAGTTTTTTTCAAAAACACCCCCATATTGCTGATTAAACATCATTTCCTTTTTTTCGTTGCTTCATTTTCAAAAAATTTTAAAATCTTTTTCTTTTAGCCGGGTCGGCTTTAAGAAAACAGCGAACTAAACACGTCCTCAGGGGGCCGGGCCCGGCTCGTAAATAATGAGATCTGGGGGGCCCGGCCCCAAAAAAGATGTAAAACCCGCGCGCAGGGGGGTGCAAAGGGCCCCGGGAAAATCAAATTTGGTTTAAAGGGCCCAGTCTAGAATGAGGGTTTTTAACCCCTATAAAATGCCCCCTGTAAGAAAAGGGTTTTAAATATGTTTGTTCACGATCCCCAAATCTTATCTAGAACAAAAAGGGGCCCCCTTTTTAAGTGTTGATTTCTTTCAATATTTAGAGGTTTTGGGGTGTTTTAAATTTTTTTTAAAAAAAAGGTGTTAATTTGGCCCAAAAATGAAATGAGAAGGACGTGAATTTTGGGTGTGAAAAGGGGGGTTTTCGTTTCAAAATAAATGGGTGGTCGTGAACGAAAATATTTTTCATTCTCTCCCGGGCCCCGACCCCCCCCCCACACTGGTGCCGTAGGTTTACGTCGCCCCGGGGGTTGTGGACTGCTGTGGGAGGACAGGAAAGGGGAAACCCCCGCCTTTGAACCCCCCCCCTCCCCACACTTTGGGGCCGAAAGGGACGGGCGCCCCGGGTTGTGGGCGCTGTGGGGGGGACAGAGGGGAAAAACCCCCGCCCCGACCCCCCCCCCCACAAATGGTGCCGTAGGTCACGTCTCCTGGTGTTGCAGACTGCCCACGGGGTGGATAAAGGGGGAAACCCCTGCCAGACCCCCACTCCCCCACTGGTTTCCGTAAGCCCCGTTGTGATGTTGCGGGCCGCTGTGGGGGGACGGAGGGGAAAAACCCCCGAAGCCTCGAGGGGGTGTGGGTTTTAAACGGGAGCAGTGGGCCCCGGAAATCATGTGCGCTGCCTTTAGATCACAGTTGTCATTGGGGTTGGTGGGAAAGGGGCAGGTAGACAGTCTCGAGTGTTCGGACGGGTTCCCTTTCCCGGAAAAACTCATCGGTCAATTTGCGGTAAGCACCAGGGTCCTTGTTTTCCGGGGTTAAAAATCCCCCTCATCCCTCGCTGCTTCACTGTGTCCGTCTTCAAATTTAAAGATCACTCACAGGGCCGTTCTCTTTAACCCCATTCTCCCGGTCCGTGTCAGTGAAAAAGTCATGTCGCCTTTCAGTGCCCCGGCCCCGCAAAGAAAAGATGCTATTGGGCACCTCACCCCCCCCCTCCTGCTTTTCCCCTTTACACCCTCTTGGGCCCCTGGTCAGTGTCGTCATAATCAGCTGTCTGTCTACCGTGTTTGATAAACGGATTAAAACGGGGGGTGTGATGGGTATTAAAAAAACCCGGCTTTTTGTATAGTCGTATTTTGGGCGTATTTATTGTGTTTTTTGTTTCTGTTTAAAGGGACCAAAATGGCCCCTTTTTTTTCAGGTACCCCCATCTCCCCTCTTCCGGGGGTCGATCATCTTTTGTCCGCCCGGTGTGGGGTAAAATTAGGGCCACGTCTGACGCCCTTTATTTTCTGCAGCCCCGACGAGCCCTCTGGGTTTACACAGGACCATGGGCAAGTTAAAGCCGCCTGAAGGTAACGTGAAAAAGCCCCCTCTTTTGGGCATCTCGGTCTCCCCACGCGAACAGCATCGAACCCCAAAATCGAAAGTTCCCCCACTAAAGTCAGTGTAGTAAGGGTTCAGTAAGTTAATTTAGGGGGGGTACTGCCAGCCCCGATGATGCTTTTACCTGAAAGGTTTCCCCCCCCCAGCCCGGGAATTTAAGTTCCCGCGACGTAGATTTACTGTTTTTCGTTCAAACTTGGTTTTCTAGTCCTGAAGGGAATCTTCTGACTCGGCATTGTTCTGGGGGGTCTGTATATCCCAAAGGTTTCCCCTGTGACTGCCTGCGACACAAACGGGCAAACCCCTGCATGATGTTGGACATGGTCAAATTTTGAAAAAATGATTTCCCCATTTGACTGTCTGGGGGAAAGGCTGGCACAACCTCATCACAGAGTCAAAACGCTGTGACAGGGGGCGCCTCACTAACCCCCCTTGTAGGCGTTGATAGGGAAATTTATCAACCCCATCCCCAAGATCAACATGCCCACAACCACAACAAAAGCAAGTCTGACGCCTAACTTTTTGACAAGGGAAAAAAACAGCTCCCACACTTGTGGAATTTCCGCTGACTCGGCCCCCTTTGCCATGAAGTGGAAAAGAAAAAGGGGGTTGAAAAAAAACCCAAAAAGAAAGTTTTGGTTCTGCACCCCGTAAATTAGCATGATCGGAGCAAGCACGATTTTCCCCGTAGAAAACACCTTCAAAAAAATTTTAAGTCCAAAAAATTTTAGTTTAACTATGTACAGGGGAAAGGGCGGGGGCTTTGTCAAAAACGCCGACCCGGGAAAGGGGACCCCGGGGTTCACCCCCCAGAGGAGAGAAAAGAGGAAGAGGGGAGAGAGAACGGAAGTAAGTTTGTCTTTTTAAAAAACCGTTTTTTTTTGGGAAGTTTTGCGAAGCAAAAACTTTTTTCAGTTTAAAAACAAGTTTTTTTCTGTTTATCTTTTGGTTTTTGCTCGCGTCCCCCTTTGACAAGCTAAACAATTTTTGATATTATAGTGGGGCGGGATGATTTTCCCGTCAAAAAAAAAACATAAGTGTATTGTAAAAACAAATGCAGGAGTTTAAAAAGGAAAATTACAGCACATTTTAACCATTTAAAAGAAGAAAAGGGAAAGGGAAAAAAAAAAGGGAAAAAAAAAAAAGGATGGATAGAAAAGGCAAATTTCCCCAAAATTTTAAAAAAAAAAAACTGGCGAAATTTTTCATTTGCTTCCCTTTTATTATCTTTCAAACCCATCTTTTTTTTTTTTTTTTAAATTTTAAATCTTTGCTAAGTCATTACTAAAATGAAAGGAAAAAATTTTTAATTCCCTCGTTTTTTTCCCCCCCCACTAAAAAAATTGTTCAGGGATTATCCCATCTTTTTAATTAGAAACTTTGAAATCGGAAATAGAGCAAGGAAAGATACCTAGAAAGATATGCATTGTTACAATTACATGCTGGAATGCATTGTACACTGACTGATAAAGCATCTAATTCGGTGTTTCTATCACGTTGCAGTGCCAGTTTATACTACCTTAACTGATTCTGAACACGTTTCAGGAAATGCAACCCAAGGTAATTACACTCATCTTGCATATGGTTCGCGCGAACCATACTCCAAACTTACAATCAGATTTAGGTACATCGGAAAACCAAAATTACTTTGCTGTTTGGTTATTCTGTGTTGTTTTCGTATTGTACGTATATTTCAACCGTTAATCTATGTGTAATCTGTATGTAAAAGGACATGCATTTTGATTTTCTCCAGTTTCAATAAACTTTAGCACATGTACCACATATGTTTGCATCATGCATGCTTTTAAGAACTGGAAAAAAAAGTTTCATTGATATTTGTTGCGAAGTTGTTAGTGTAAAGCTTGCATTTGGTAAATGAAATCGTTTACTTCATCTCAAACACATCACCAGCATTTCTTGCAAATGACCTGCAACATCAAGTGGCCTGACAAGACACCAGTTTTCAAGTTCTGGCAAACTGTGGATTTCCCAGCGTTGAGAGTTCACTCATTTAAACAGTCCTCAGCGAAGTGCAGGGCGTGTCACTGGCATGGAGGACAGCAGGATTCCTCACATTTCTCCTGCACTGCCAGCTGAAGCAGGAGGGGGGGGGGGGGGCAGTGTGACCAGGTAGACAACTTTTCAGTTACAGAGTTATTCTGGAGGCAACCCTGAGAGCTGCAGTGTGGGCACATTATTCATCATGCCTATTACCCTCATGGGGTACAGGCCGCCAACAAGGACCTTCAGGCATCTCTGTCCGGGTTCGTTTCTCCAGCTGGTTCCAAGTCATCCCCATGTTCCTGATGTCTGCTTCCAGGTCCCTGCGCCAGGTGTTCCTTGGCAGACCTCTTTTTCGTTTTCCTTGGGGGAATCTATGTTAGGGCTTGTCTGGTGGTGGTGTTTGCAGGGTTTTGCAGCACTGTCCAATCCAGCCCCAACGTTTGCTTCTTGATTTCCTGTTCTGCGGGCAGCTGTTTGTTCACTCCCAGAGCTTGTTGTTGTTGATGGTGGGCTGGCCATCGGATGCGGAGGATCCTGCACGACAGTTGTTGATGAAAAACCTGACTTTCTGGTGGTGGCACTGTAGTTCTTCCAGGTTTCCGCTGCATACAATAGAACTGATTTCATGTTTGGGGTTGAAGATCCTGCTTTGGGGTTGACTGACGTTCCTTGGAGTCCAGATATTTCCCACACTTGCGGGTAATGATCTTCAGTCTTTCCAGCACAGGCATGATTTGAGAGGCATTTGGACAATGTATTTCTGATCATGTTATTTATTCAACCAGGGCCCTCTTTTAAGAGATGAAGTGTGTGTGTGTGTGTGTTGGGGGGGGGGGGGGGGGGGGGGTGCGGTTGACTGGCAAATGATTGGGATGGGGAGAGCTAAGATCAGCATTTAAACAATGCAAATAAGAGAGCTCGGAAGATAAGGTAGCTGTATGCATGCATCACGTGTGCGTGCGAGCACACTCTCTCACAATCACACACACACACACACCCCACACACACACACAACCCACACACAACACACACACACACACACACACACACACACAGATGAGAGTCCTGATACACAGTTTCAAGGGTTCTTGTTCCGGGCCCTTGCAATCTGTCAGTTTTGAAGAGGAAAATATCCTGGACCTCTTTTTTGGGT
>JAFLJL010000791.1:0-5000 GCA_018398815.1 Conus ventricosus | reverse complement strand
ACAGACAGACACAAAGAGAGACACAGAAAGGCAGACAGAGACAGACAGACAGACAGAGAGAAAGAGGGAGAGGGAGAGAGGTGCCCTAGAAAGGGGTAGGAGGAGGGGGTAGCGGGGGAACGGGGGGGGGGGGGGCATTCAAAACAGCCATGAGGGTGGGGGAGACATAAGAGTGGTGTGATCTATGGCTGCTTTTCGCAGGGGAAATCCGGTCCGCTTTTTTGATTAACCTTCTACGACATCGTCCCGTTCCCCGTCATCTCGGGCACCTAGGGTCCACCTCTCGCGTCAAGAGAGTCATTTTTTCTGTTTATTTGGGTTCTTTAAAATCAATTTATCAAATTATTTATTCATGTACTTATCTATTTATTTATTTGTTTATTGTAGTTAGTTAGTTAGTTAGTTAGTTAGTTAGTTAGTTAGTTAGTTAGTTAGTTAGTTAGTTAGTTAGTTAGTTAGTTAGTTAGTTAGTTTAGTGAGTGAGTGAGTGAGTGAGTGAGTTTGTTAATTAGTTTGTTAGTTAGTGAAAGAACAAAGTTTAACGCTATTAGGCTGTAAAGCCCATTAAGCCGATCGGCGCGATGTACGACACAACGCGACACGAGTTCGATTTCATTGACATGGAAACCACAGCAATGTCCTTTTCTTTTTTCACTTTACATGACAAAATCGCGAACGAGGAAATGTCACTGGTATACATTCGCTGTCAGTTCCGTAACCGACGGTCACCCCAGGTACAACTGGATCAGTCCGTGGACAGCGTGCAGCCGCCGTAGAACACGTGCTTGGGTCTCTGCATGCTTCGTGTTGCCGATACGTCTTCCTTTCCGAAGGCTGGCCAGTTTAACACATTCCTCTGTTGACATGTGTCTGTCTTCCTGCTTGACAAACCAGAATAAGCAATCCTCCTCCGAACACGGATCGCAGGAATATTCCAGAACGACATCATCTGACTCACACAGCAGCACACCCACATCATCCGTTTGATGAAACACACCTTCCGAAATGCTTGATTTCTGTGCGGATCTCGCAATCGTCTCTGCACCTGTCGCTCTGTCAGAGTAGCCACATAGCCCTTAACCACTCCCGTGTCAAAACCGGCGACAATTTTGTCTATAGCTTGTTCCAGACTTGTGTCGATGTCCGACGGGTGGTTTTCTGGGTCCCTGATGTTACACTCCGACAGATCGGAATGCAAAGACACAAGCGTATCCTGAACATGCGACGTGTCACCATCACCGCAAGTCGGCTGGATGTGTTCTTCTGCACTGTGCTGTGTACTGTGTTCATCCATTCGGTGTCAGGCACGGCCAGTGGTACCGAGACCAGCACCAACCTGTTCATGTCGTCTGTTCTGCTGCTTCGATCTCTCTTGATCCCGTCGCACCTGGCTGGGGAGCTTCTTCTTGTAGTACTGAACTTGCGTTCTCCGGTTCAGCACAGGATCTGCCATTGTTGTTGACACTGGGCTGACCGGCTTCAGTCGCAGAACGACCACTGTGTTGCTGCCTTCTCCAGTAATTTTGCAGCTTGAAACACAGTTTTCAGTCAGCAGGGCGTTTAGGGTTGACTCCGCAGTCGCTGGAAGTCCAGGAACTGGTATTGTCACAGGAAAATAGAAAACAATTGCCGCAGCTGAAATAAATGGTTGTTAGTGAGTGAGTGAGCGAGTGAGTTAGTTGGTTAGCTAGTTGGTCAGTTGGTCAGTGGGTGAGTGGGCAAGCGAGTGGGTGAGTGACTGGGTGAGTGAGTTTTTTTATTTTGGTTATTTCTTTTGTATTTGTTTATTTCTTCTCTTTAATTTTTCTATATATCCAAGTAGCTGGTTGGTTGATGGGTAGTTAGTTAGTTGGCTAGTCAGTCACTTCGTTGGTTAGTTAGTTGGTTACTTAGTTAATCAGTCAGTTAATTAGTTAGCAAGTTAGTTACTTGCTTGTTTGCTTACTTACTTACTTACTTACTTACTTACTTACTTACTTACTTTTACTTACTTACTAACTGAATGACTGAATTACTGAATTACTTACTTAGTGAATTGGTTTACTTACCTACTGAACTATTCATCCATTGAGATATTCATCGATCAATTTATTTATTTACGTATTCATTTCTGTTTTTATCCGGTAGTTTATTACTTTTCTTTCGGCTTATATATTTATCTGCTTGATTTGTTGGTCTTTGGGTTTTGTTCTGCTACGTGTTTGACTATTTATTTGTTCTGGTCGCATAGGCGGTACCACGCGCACGCACGCATGCACGCACGCACGCACGCACGCACGCACGCACGCACGCACGCACGCACGCACGCACACACACACACACACACACACACACACACACACGCACACATTTCCATTTAAAAATTAAACATACATATTGCATCGTGGAGCTAAAGCATGCTGTTGAAATGTAATGTATCGCGTTGTTTGTAATATTCAGCAGTCAGAGAGCTTACTTTATTCAATATTTACTTTTCATTGCTATTTCAGTCATTTTAAAGGTTGTTTCTATATAGTTGCCACATGATGTTTGTGCTTAATGTTTTAAATGGAAATGTAACTAACAAAAAGTCAGAGACACATTTAAAACCAATATTCAATTCGAATAATGTTTTAAATGGAAATGTGCCTAAACTAAGAAGATAAAAATTACATTTAGAACCAATCTTTAATGTTTTTAAATGGAAATGTGACTAACCTAAACAGATCACAGGCTCATTTAAAACCAATATCTGTGAAAACACAATTTTTATAACCGTCCCTTAAAAATCAGGATAATCTTTATGAATGTTTTTAAAACCGATGGATAACACACACACACACACACACAACACACACACACACACACACACACACACACACACACACACACACACACACACACACACACACACACACACACACACACAACACACACACACACACACATCGTGTACCTGCTCTACTGCACCAAATGCAAGGGAGCTCAATACGTAGGAGAAACACGCAACTCGCTCAAACAACGCTTTTACTTACATAGGTCACACATCCAGAACAATACAGGCACCCACGTCACACATCATTTCAACATGCACAACCACTCACTTCAAGACATGCGTTGTATGCCAATTGAAAAACAGTACATAGACAGTGACATTCATAGAGACCTCAGGGAAAAATTCTGGATTCGTAAACTACAAACAAAGCACCCACAAGGCCTGAACACACATGACTAACTACACTGCCGAACTAAAGTTAAGGGCCAGAAGAAGAATCATCTCTCATAACCCCAAAAATCAAAGCAACACCTTCAACTCTTGAAATGTATTAATACGACATGTAACCTTTCGATTCATGTAAACAAAATCACCAACAAAGAAATTTTATTCGCGCAGCAAACGTCGGAATTACCCCACCCCCCTTTTGAAAAGTTGCAAGAAAGTTCTTTCAGTTTGGTCAAGTTCAGTAACGGGTGTGCCCACCCTGGGCTGCAAGGCATTCACCGATCCGTGAGCGCATTGAGTTCACATGGTTCTGGAGCATCTGTTGAGAGATTGCCATCCACTCCTGCTGCAGGAACCGGAAGAGCTGGTCGACATCAGCAGGTGGGGGGTGATTGTCCCTCACCCGGCGCCCAAGGATATCCCAGAGGTGTTCTATGGGCGCCAAGTCGGGTGATCGGGCTGGCCAGTTCATCCTCACAATCTGCTGACGCTGCAGAACATCTTGGACCACCCTAGCGCGATGAGGGGTCGCGTTATCGTCTTGGAGTATAGCGCCGGCACCCATGGCTTGCAGTGTAGGGAGGATCAGAGGCGTCACGATTTCATCCCTGTACCGTACGCCGGTAAGATTGCCTCTAATACGGTACAGTGGGGTCCTCCTGTGCAGATGGAAGCCAGCCCACACCATAACTGAACCGCCTCCGTACCTGTCATGTTCCTGGACACAGGCGTCGATGAAACGTTCACCTGGACGTCTCCAAGCGCGTATGCGGGCATCACAGGAAGACAGAGTAAACCGGGACTCGTCTGTAAAGAGTACCCTGCCCCACTGCTGTCTGTTCCAACGTCGATGGTTTTGGCAGAACGCCATCCTGGCCCGGCGATGACGTGGTGTGAGGGGCACACGGACGACAGTTCTCCTTGAGTGCAGGCGCACCTCACGCAGACGACGGGTCACCGTCATGCGACTTATGGTGACGTTGGTAGCGGCCCTGAGGTTGCCTATCAACGTCCTGCGGGTGATGGTTCGGTGACGTAGAGCCAAGACCTGGAGGTAGCGATCGTCTCTTCGATCTGTACATCTTGGCCGCCCAGACCGAGGTCGCTCATCAGTACTTCCGGTAGTCTGGAAGCGTTGGTGGAGCCGCTGAATAGCAGAGTAGCTAACTCCTAGCCGTCTGGAAACACAGTCTGTCGTTCTTGAAAAAGGCAGCCGCTCGAAATATTGGATTATATTTGTTTACATTGCTTGTTTGCCTTTTACTTCAATTGTGTCTCTCTCTCTCTCTCTCTCTCTCTCTCTCTCTCTCTCTCTCTCTCTCTCTCTCTCTCTCTCTCTCTCTCTCTATATATATATGTATATATATAGTGTGTGTGTGTGTGTGTGTGTGTGTGTGTGTGTGTGTGTGTGTGTGTGTGTGTGTGTGTGTGTGTGTGTGTGTGTGTGTGTGTACATACTACTGAATTATAAACAAAGCTTGCTCTTATGTCTTAGATTGAACAAATAGGGGGAGATAAGCATTCATATCTGCAATGGTATATATGAGAATTTCCGAACAACTTTTAAGGGTTTTACACACAAAGTGTTTGTGAAAAAATTGAAAAGGTATCTACTAAACGTGTGATTCGTGATTTGCTTTTTCCCCAATTACTTTTAAAATAACGAAATGTTCGCGTTCTGTATGCATGCAGTCTCAGTTTGGTTCACCATGGCGGTGTCTCTGCGTGCCGGCTAATCCATATACGCTACACCGCATCCGTTAAGTCTCGAGACCACACTGCGCATGACTTAAAGATG
>JAFLJL010000789.1:0-45000 GCA_018398815.1 Conus ventricosus | reverse complement strand
TATCAGACATGTTACTGGTAGCTCTGAAGTTCTAAGTCTCTTGAATCGTTTTGGGCACGTTGCTGGATACAAAACAGTTGTACGACTTGAGACTGCTATGGCCAACTCTGTACATCAGTGTGCTAGTCTTCTGCCTTCAACGGTGAGTTTGGGGCAGAACAAGGTGATTCATTTCTGCTGGGATAACTTTGACCTCAACGAAGAAACCCTTTCAGGAGCTGACACCACCCACTCCACTCATGGCATAGTTATTCAAGAGGTTACAGGAGACACAGTGCATGACACAGTTCCTTCTCAAACAGAACTACCCCCTGCTCCTCAAAACCAGCAATGCTCCGTGCAGTATGAACAAGAAACGTACCACCCTGCTTTGCAAAAGAAAAGGCAGGACCAAGTTGAATGTTGTCGACACTCATTTCTCAACCAGAGGCTGTGTACAAAGCTAAACTTGCTGACTTTTGGTGGATTTTCTCCAGATTTGAGGCAAAGACGGAAATCAACTGGTGCCTGGATGGGGAGGGTGGGTGTCTCTCACAGGAGAAGAAGGGATAGAAAAGATGAAGTCTACTGTTGACTACATGCCACCATCCCCCGAAGTCGGAGTGTGGCTGCCCATGTGGCGGGGTAATCAAAAACGGTCACACACGTAATGTTCTCATCCCCAGCTGATGCATTTGTACCATAGTGTTCAAGTACTTCGGCTGTTTGGATGATCCCTGGAGTGCTTTTTAGCAGGGTATGACAACAACAACAACAACAACAACTACATGCCACCCATCCATCACCCCATCACGGAAATTCCACAGTCCAGCATGTCCTCAAAGTGTCACAGGCAGCAACAAAGCAAGTGGGGCAAGATATAACATTGGTTACATTTGACTTAGCAGTAGCGAGGAAAGCATACAACTTGGTGTGGCAGAACAATCTCTTCCAAGACATCTTTGTCAGACTGGGAAGCTTCCACACAATCTGCTCTTTCCTTGGCGCTGTTGGCAAACTGATGAGAGGGACTGGTCTTGCTGAAATAGTCATTCAGTCTGCTATCTGTGCAAGTGGGTCCAATTGAGCAAGTGTTTGCTGGCAAGCACTACAATCGTGCCTCTTCGAGTACACAAACTAGTCCTTGAAGCATTGGAGAGGCAACTGCTTATCAAATTTCTGGCTACAGGTGAAGCTGAAGAACTTCAAGAAGTGCAGAATGCAGTGGCTACTCTGACAAGTTGTTTTTTGTATCGTACTGTGTTTTCATATGCATTTTAGACTTTGTTTGTAAATAACATGTTCCGCTACCTTGTATGGTTGTAAACTGTACATGAGCAGATAGCCTTTTCAATATTCTTTAGTTTGGTACCAAATTTAATATAAATATTTAAGAAGAAATTTGATTTAAGAGGACTTAAAGTAACACCCCACCCCTGAATAATCGCTATCGGTAGGGTTACTATAGTTTAATGCTCGTATATCCTTAAATAACTGGTTACAGCGGGGTAACATATGCCATAAAATTTCAAAATGAACAAAGTATCAGAAAAAATTCACCCAAATCCCCCCCAGGGGGGGGGGGGGTGGGAGGGGGGGGTCTATGGACAGGCCAAGGTCTAGAGGCCTCAGAGCAAGAAAAGATCTTCGGCTCGGTGGAGACCACGGGAAGAATTCATGGCGGACGGTAGAGGCGCGCTTGAAACCTGCCAACTCTGCCTGGGGAGACAGTGATAACAAAGACTTGTGCAATAATCTGATCATACCAAGCTGTCAGCCTCTAAATCATCCCATCACTATTGATGTGACTCGATGAACTGAAGCTAAGAACTGTTCACTTGCCGAGGATCCATCACCAGCAATAAGCGATCCCAACCAGAAGGCCTCCTCAAGGGCAGTACGAAAGACTTTGATCGTAACACACTAAACTTCATATACACTGATCATATCACCAAATGAACATCCACCAGCACACTGAGCAACGTGGATATCTGCTCACATCATATAAAAAGGGGGAGGGGGGGAATAGAAAATGAAAACCCCATATATATATATATATATATATATATATATATATATTCGATTTATAACAAAGCTTGCTCTTATGTCTTAGATTGAAGAAATAGGGGAGATAAGCATTCATATCTGCAGTGGTAGATAATTCTGCTAACAGTATGTGCTTTTTCTGGGATAGCATTCTTCTTAAAAGCGAAAAAACTCAAAAAGGCAGAGGAGTCAAATTACCACTTTCCGCGGTCCACTGAGGAGAAACAATCAGGTTTCGAAATATAGTCATATGTTAATGAATTTCCTCCCCATTGGAGACTGTCTCCCTCTTGGAGACTATAAGCTTGCTGAAGGCTCATTTTGAGAAGCATTTATTTTATTTTTCCCCATTCACCTACTTAAGTTAGTTAGGCAGATTATCTACCACTGCAGATATGAATGCTTATCTCCCCCTATTTCTTCAATCTAAGACATAAGAGCAAGCTTTGTTTATAATTGAATATTTCTTGCAGTCATTGCAACACCAAGCTGCTCTGTAAGTTGCTGGAATGGTGCTCAGTACTTATCCTTGGAATTTATTAGTTCATTGTAATTGTGACGAAACGCTTGACAACCCCATCCGATCGGTCCCACTAAAACCCCAAACCAAAAAATAGATTTCAAATCTATGCCCACTCCCTCTCCCAACCCCCCCTTCGCCCCCCTTTTCTCTCAATTAGGACGGCCTATCGCACGATTGACACGATGCTCGGATGAAGGAATATTTTACGTCACGGTAAACGCGTGAGCCTTTAGTTCTCGCCGGCGTTCCCCCCCCCCCCCACCCCCCCCCCCCCCCCTTTCCCCTCTCCCGTCCCGCGACACAAGGCGTGTCCGCCGCTATCCTCCACACCCCCCCCTCCCTTTTCCCTCCCTCTACTCTCCTTCCCCACTCTGAGCAACACGCGGAGATTTCATTACATTTTGTGGAATGACCGTCTCACACTCACCCCCTCCCCTTCCCCTTCTATCCGTGAAACAAAAGCGCGACTCCACTGCCGTGCCTCCCCCTCCCCTCTCTCTCTCTCTCTACCAGTGACACCGAGGCAATGCCAACCTCCCTCCCTTCTCCCAATCCACCCACCCACCACCCCCACGGACGCATACATTAAGCTGGCTTCTTCTTCTTCTTCTTCCGAAAATACTGGTTCACTCAAAAACGAGTAGGTACCAGCGCGCATGTTAAAAAGTAAAATAAAATAACATAAAATAGTGCGACTCAGACTGTGGCCCCTGGAGCAAATTTGGCAACAAGGGGTCGCACTCGATATTCAAGAAGTTAAAAGCAATGGCCAAATTCAGGCCCAGGTAACAGTAAAATATCTGGGGAAGTAAAAATAGAAAATCGTCCAATATGCAGATCTCAAAACTCTCGTATCAATTTGTTTAAATGAGATTGCATTTGTGGCAATCTTGATGGCACCGCGTGAGTTCCACAGCCTACAGAACTGGGATAAAAAGAATGTAAGTGGCTGTCAATATTTGATGCAGGTATGGTATAACATTGACCGCCACTCTGGTGCTACTTTTATTCAATACTAGTTGTTCCATTGGAATATCAATTACTTTAGCTCTGCCTTTGAAGAAGGTGTTAAGTTTGATAAAAGCTCTTCTCTCTTCTAAGGGTTTCCATTCTATTTCTCATGTTTTTCCAAGTTATTCCCCTTTCTCTGATGTGGTTCCCTGTACGAACCGTGCTGCTCTCTTCTGAATCTTTTCGAGGTTATCAATGTCTTTTAGATGGTAAGGATCCAAACTGAGCAACTGTCACGGTCGCTAAGCCGGACGGCCCTACCACCCCTACCCACACCTATTACACACTAGAGCAGAAAACACACCCACACTAACACAGCTTTACAATCACGCGCACCTCTTTATTTCACACACCCAAACATACCATGGCGCCACCACTCACGTCCTTCTACAACCACACACCGGTATCCCTTCTTCACTGACCCACCTACCCTACTACGACCCTGAGAACCCTAACCTTTGCTACAGCACCAGTTGCGGTATATCACTGTGACCTAGGGACGCAGAGATTAGCCCGCACACGTGGTGACTAACTACTGGGACAATGAAAACCCAAGGGACTCTATTCTCTAAACTACTACCACCCACACCTCTCCCCAGGACCCACCCTTCTCTTTTGACCCGGGACCCCTACCGAAACTGGTCGCTGCGTCCCTAACGGAGGCAATGAACAAGTACCCTACACTGTGCTGGCCACTACGTCCCAAAAGGAGGCAGTTAGCTAACACCCTTAACCCTCTCCCTAACGCTACACCCTTTTTACCCACCCATGGGCAACCCATCCCCCAGCCCGGAGAGCTCCAGTCCTCGGCGCTGTTACTTGGCCCCTCACGGCTGACACCTCCCCCGGAAGAATGCACCTCAGCGCTGACCGTGGCCTCCCAAGTCCAACTCCCTGAGACTCTACGCCCCGGCGGCGACCCTGACTCCTACGGTCTGACTCCCTCCCTGCGCTGGGCACGACACCTAGCGCACCCACACACACGACGCCCTCTCGACGAGTCCGGGGCTCGAAGGACACCTCCTCTGAAGGCCCCGCCGGACACTGAGGGTGAGGGGAGGTCTGGTGCAGCGACCCTCACAGGACGCCGAACCGGGTTAGAGCAACAGGTGGCTGGAGACCCTCGGGAGAACCCGGTTAGCCGAAAGACGGCCGACGGCCTGGATGGTCTCCCTCTCCCGGGAAAGCAGCAGGCAACTGGACACTGCCGCTCACCTGCCGGCACGCGGCAGCAGACTGCGGTGGTCTGGCCCCACCCTCAGGACGGAAACAGGATACCACCTGCTGACACAACTGTAGGCCACTACTGTAATGTTGCTACTACCCGAGTCATCAAGGCCTATAGGCTACCTGGTAAAGCTTTAACTCTCCATTCTCCCTTGCCTACCTCCCACTCGGGAATGAGAGTGACCACTTGAATTTCGAATACACCCCCCAACACCGTTACTTTGGGGTTATCAATCCATTCCCTGCCAACTTTACAACAACAGTAAAACAATATTCTCTCTGAGCCAATCTACACTATTACATATAAAATTTATGACTCGCACCACAATTCTCGGAGAAATAATCCCAATCTAAGCACCCCAATACGGACTCCATGGGCCCCCTTAGGAAATACTAAACAAAACTTAGGAAATGGGCAATCTCACAAGGAAATGTTTCCACATAGTAATCAGTAGTATCCCATCTCAAAAAACAACAACAAAAGAACAAAGAACTTATTAATTTCTAACGGTTCACAGTTCTAGCATATTCATACAAAAGAATCGGCTCGCCGCCACAATCCTTCACATTCTCATCCCTCTTTGCACTGTCAATTATAATCATATATCAAAACATGATTTGTTCATCAAAATTTCATCCAGCACCCCACTCTCATGTCATCTATTGTCAGACAATCTAGTGGTTAATCCTTGTTATGCCAACACAACCATACTTCATACAATATTACATGGCGGCACATACTCCATTTTTATCCTATCAACTGCTGAACTACCCGCCTTAAACTTTACTCACCCTTCTTTCCCGACTACCAAAATTCATAATGGGACTGTCTCCATACAACCTAAGATATCTTTCTCCAACCCTATTTTGTCACAAACACATACATCCCTGCATGTGTGACGACGGTCACTTACAAAAAAACCCACACATAACCACTTCTAACCATATGTACTCGCTGTCCTGTAGAGAACAGCATTTTACCAATTCTAACTCACTTGCTTCACACCGAGTTTTTGGGCGAAAGTGGCCTAAAAGCCGCCTTTTCTGTGGCGGAGAGGAGAGAGAGAATCAACCGACAACCTGACAAAGCCGTTAAGGTCAAGTTGCCTCAGAACAGACAGACAGACAGAGAAGAGAGAGACAGGAGAGACAGACAGACAGACAGAGAGGCGGGCAGACACACACACACACCACACACCACACACACTCTTTCTCTTTCCTCTCCTCTAAATTTAAATACTAAAACCCGCACACTTCTTTGACAAATTTTTTACCTACAAACTTTGTACAAGGCGGGCAGACGGGGGGCTGAAACCTGTCACTTAATTTACGGTGCGGCAGTTTGAAACCCCAGAGCACCTACCTGCGTGTGTAAAACGAAGCACACTCGGCGGGTTGCACTACTTGCCAAAAAGTTTGGGAAAAAATTTAGATTGCCCGTTGCACGCCGTACGGGGTGTCACGCGACACGCCGGGGTCCCCTTTTGTTGTTTGAGCCCCGCAAAAAGAAGGCTTTTGTTTTTGACTGCGCTCTGTTGTGACCACTGTGTTTTTATTGTGTTATTTTAAAATGGCTAAAACGTTAGAAGAACGGTTTGTTATTCGAGGCCTAATTTTTTTATTTAACGCATGTTAGAGTATTTTTTTAAAAGAATTAGGGAAGCAGGGTTGTGAAAGGAGAGATTGTTTTTAGAAAACGAAAAAAGTAAAACTAACTGCTTTGGAATGAACAAATATCTTAAAGGTTTGTTGGTTCAGGAAATGAAAAAAGATGTATAGTTTTTAATAGTTTTTGACATTGATGGGGTTCCTTATCAAAAAATGGCGCGCATTGTTGAAACCCGGCCGAAGCAAAAAAACCCACGCGTTGATTGTTGGGTGGCTTGGACGCAAAAGCCTTTTTAAAAAAACGGCGTTATTTCAAAAGGCGGGGTAAACACGGCTGTTTCTATGCTAAAAAAAACTTATATTTGAAACTTTTTTGCTTTTCCCCCCAAAAGTAAAATTTTTCCCCAGTTTGTTTTAGATTGATTGTTTTTTAAAACTCGATTCAGTGTTTATGTGGCCTTTTTCTGGATTAAATGTGTATACTTTTTTTTTTTTAATTCAAAACAGTTCATCTCCTTAAAGTTGCCCTTAGAAAAGAATGGCGATTTTCGAATTTTTGGGCAAAAAAAAACTAGTAGGGTTGGCAGACCTTGTACATCTACAGTATGGAGGGAGTAGTGTGTGGCCAGAACTATCTTCAAAAAATGCTTTCAAATAACAATGGGGAAAAGTACTTAGGGCGATTTGAGCCGCCAAAAAAGCTTGGCACGCGAATTGCGTAACTCTGCCATTTTTCAAGCCTGGTTGAGAAAAGAGGGCACAGCAAACTAGGCTAAGTGATATTTTTTTATATTTTGACAAAAAAATCCGCACCCCTTATTCAAAAGTTTTATTTTTAAAAAAATTTCCCGCACACTTTTTCTGACAATTTCTAACCTACAAAAGTGTAACAGATGGCTGACACAGGCCGAAACCTAATCGCAAAATTTAGGCTAGGAGACGGGCGACCTTGTTCCACAGCGCAGGCAAGCGCCCAAAAAAATCAAAAAGCGGGAGATGGGCTTGCCAGGGGGGGGGGGGGGGGGTGTATTCCCTTTCAGGTTGACAGGGCGCGTTAGCAAAAGTTCAACTGTTCGTGTGTGGTGTATGAGAAGATTTTTTTCCGGGTTTTTGTGCAGGTTGGTTTTGTTTAATAATATTTGATCTGGCGAAAAAGACAGGGGGAATTTTCTAAGCTGCAATACTTGACGGCTGTTGGTACAGCAAAATTTTTTAGTGTTTGGAGAGTTGAGAGCGGCGGCCCCTTTAATTCTCGCAAACTAAGAGAGATTGCTCGTTTGTTGAATCCATATGCAAAAAGGTTTTTTTACATTTGGTCTTTCTTTCATAGAAGTCTACTCTATGAGGAAGGTTTTGTTTTAATGTTTTTAAAGCAGTGAGGAATAGAAATTTTGGATACTCCCGTAAAAGAACCAATGCAACTCCAAACACACCCCTTCAAAGCCCGAGCTGAGAGAAAACTAGCGCTCCCCCCTAGGCGGTCAAAGGTCCCAGTGGCAACCCTTTTCTTCAGGCTCCACCCTAGAGCGGTCAAAGGTCACGTGGCAACCCGTTTCTTCAACGCTCCACCCGGACGGTCAAAGGTCACAGGGCAAGCCTTTTCTTCAGCGTCTACCCTAGAGCGGTAAAAGGGTCCAGTAAAGCCATTTTCCGCGCTCCACCCTAGCGCTCAAAGGTTACGTGGAAAGCCTTTTGAGGATCCAGCGCTCCCCCCCTAGAGCGGTCAAAGGACAGCATGAGAAGATTAGACTTTTTTTTTGCTGTTCGTCGCTTTGCGTCTCGCTCCACTTAATCAAAGGCTGTCTATTCGACGTCTTGCGCCAGTGGTGTTACACATACAAAAAATAAAGCTCTGTGTAAAACCACACACACCCCCCCCCTCAAGTTCCCCCAAAGTTCTATTAAGTTTTTAATTAAGTCCCCCAAAGTTCTAAAAAAAAACTTAATTTAAGAACAAATTAAAGTTTTAATTAAGTTACTTCAAGTTCTTATAATTTCTTGTTAAGTTCTTGTTTAAGTTCCCCTCAAATTGAAATTAAAGTACCCTTTAAGTAAACAAGTTTTTTAAGTTTTTTTAATTACAAAAAAAATAAATCATGTTTTTATCTTAAATGTGATTCTAATATAGTACACACCCCTCAAAAAACGCGTTTATCGCTAAGAATATCTGTCGGGTTCTCTGCGCGCATTGATTCCCCAATTTTTTATTTGGAAATGTTTTTATAGACTCCCCTGTCTTTATTTATTTTTAATCTTTTAAAATACGCCCTGATTATTTTATTAAAAAAATTTAAAAAAAGTTCTTAAATATTATTCCTCTGAAAAAGGATCAAAATGATCTTTTTTTGTTTTTTCGGTTTGGCGTGCTGTTGTTTTTGTATTTATGGTTCAGTTTTTTTAACTTCTTTTTTTTTGGCGCATTCTTTATATTTTTTATAACAGTAATAACCGCCCCCCAGCTGCAAGGGCGCCAAAAAATGGCCAAATTTTTAAGTTCAATATTCCATGAATTTGGCGCTGTAGGTCTTGAATCACATGAAGTTTTTTAGCCGGATTTAATCAACTTGTTTGGGTTGGCGGGTGTTTGTTTTCATGATGATCATATTTTGAACATTTAATTTTTTTTTTTCTGTTCCCCTCTAATTTTTTTCCTGCTTCAACACGCCCCGGATTTTAATGGTCCCACCCGATTCAGCGTTTTTTGCTGTTTTTTTGGCTTGGTTACTTTCTCCCCCTGTTTTGGGTTTTCTGATTCTGCTGTTTTCTGGCTCGGTCTTTTGAAGGGGAAATAAAATCTATATATTTAAAAATTATTAATCCCATGATTAATGGCGATAACAAGTTCCAAATCATAGTAAAATCACACCAAGAGACTCTAATGACTTGTTAAAAAAGGATCTTGCGTTAAATCATACGAAAAAATCTTTTTCAGAATCAATGGGAGCAAATCCTGACTAGTTTAGTGTACAAATAAGAACCTTTTCCCCCCCCTTTTCACCATTCTAGACCCCCCGCTGCGCTTATACTTTTGTACTTTAAAAAGTCTTGTGGCGACATCGTTTTAATCTGTTCTGTGAATTCGTTCCCAGGAACTGTTTCTTTTTCCCCATGCGCCAAGAAAACAGCCTCTCCTTTTGGGGCTAACAGCTTGGCCTAACTTGGGCATTCATAGTTCGGAGGTTTAGGCTGCTTGTAGCTGTTGTAGTATCCTGTTCATTTTTTTTATTTAAAAAAAATTATTTTATTTTATAAAAATGAGCCCCGAAAAAAAATGTGCTAACCTTGTATACCATTCTGCTGTTTTGGAGGGTTAAATGTAGGATACTCAAGCTTGGGGAAAAGCCTGTTAAAAAATTTTAAAACAGGATCTTGGCAAAAATAGACTTTGAGGATTCAGCCCCAAATGATTTTCTATCATTGCAGCTTCGTTTGCACGAAAAAATTTTCTAGTTAAAACAAGGGGAAAAATTTCCCGACAATTAAATTGTAAAAAAAAAATCATTTATAAAAAAGGCTCCCTCGTAATGTGTTTGGGGGCGCTGTGGTTTAAAGCGCCGTTTTAGTGGAAGTAATTACGATTTTGTAAAGCGAGATGAAGGCGAGAGAAAAAGAATAACAAGCTGTGGAGCAACTACCGCAGCACAAGATCGCTATGAAAAAACAGGAATGAGTTTAGATTTTTTTTAATAACACACTGAAAAAAACAGGGGCTGCAGCTTTCCATTAAAAATGTTGATCAAGCAATAAAAAAAATATTATCTTTTAAAAGGGAAACCAAAGAGACATTGCCCCCCCAAAATTCGGCTTTTATCAAACCATAAAAAACAAAAGATGCAAGAAAAATTTGGGGATTGTCTTTGGGAGACCGTTGTGTTTTTGTGCACAAAAATTGGGGAAAAAAATGAACAAAATCTTTATTCGCCCAAAAAATATTTGGAAAGGGGAATAACAGCAATTTAAAAAACTAAACCCAAACAGTGGGGTTAGTGAACAAACAGCAAAAGAATGGTTATCTAAACAGCGTTTGGCAAATTTATTTCCCCGCCCGCGAAAAAGGACCACACTTTGGGAACCCCCAAAAACCACGAACCCCAAATGGATCTTCTATATTTTCCTTGAAAGATTAACGAAAAGTTTTTGTACGCGCTTAAAATATTGACAAGCTTCAAGATACAAAGATGGGAACCCTTAACACAAAAAAAGTGCTTTGGTGTTTCTGTGCATACAAATAAAATTTTTCCCAAAGGGGCCCCCTTTCTTACCTGCTGATTCAAGTCGATGATGGAAAAAATTTTAAGGGCAGTGAAAACAATTTTTTGTTGAAACATAGGTTTTCCCTAAAAGAGGCATTCCGGGATTCCAGGTACGGGTTTAGTTTAAAAATTTAAAAAACGTTGCTGAAGACTTTTCTCCCACCAGTAAACCCGAGAGCTTTTTGACAATTCTCGCACCAGAATGGGTTTGAAGACTGCCCTCAGTTTTGCGCGAATGAAAATGGAAATTTAATTAACGGGTTTTAAGCCCGTACAAGCAAATCAAAAAACAAAAATAAATGTTGTGAAGACTCCAGTACAAAACCCCGCAAATATTACCGTTTTTTTAAAAAGTAAGGGACCTTTATTTCCGGGGGGAAACAGAAGGGGGCACTCGCATCGGGCAACAGATCCAGTTTGGAGTGTTGATCCATATGAAATAAAAAGAATTGTAAAAATGAATCCACCGTGTATTATTTACGAGAAACTGACACAACAAAACAAACCAGCTCCTCAAAGATCTTTTGCGAAAGAGAACTGCAGAAAAATCCCCAAAACACAGTTCCAGTTGCTTAGTTAATTTACGTAAATATATTTGAGTTTAAAAGGGGAACTCAGAAGGAAGCGCAGAATGAAACAAGATAGAAAAGGAAGAGACCTTGAAAATGATTGCGGGGAATCATTTCATGCGTGTAATGCTATTAAGGAAACTTTTTTGGGAGGATTAATCAATGCATGCTAAATCATCCAGTCGCCTACAACTCAAACCCCCAATTGGGAAAAAAGAATATCTTGAAATAATAAAAAAAAATTCGAACGCGTCAAGCAAACATAAAGAAAAGTTTTTAAATGAATTGGATGAAGCTATGATTGATCTTATAAAAAAGTTGATGAAAAATATATAAACCCCCTGTTTATGCGGCCCTCCAGTCCCCGATTGAAATATGAAACTCTGGATTAACAAATACTCGTTTTGGTGTTTGTTCTATCTAACGACTTCTTTGTTAAACTGTTGGTTTGATCCCCATGTGATTAGATCGCAGTTTTACGTTGTCATGATGAAAGTCTTAAATTGCCAAACAATGCTTCTTTGTAGTTGTCATGTGATATGTTTGACTGCACAACGCTGCGAGATATTCCCTTTGCTTTCTTAATGATTTTCTCCTGGCTCGAAATACTGTACATTTTTACCTTAAACCAACAAACTCCTTGATAAACCTTTCCAGTTTAATTCCATCCTTCATCTTTCCTAAAACCTCTTGTTAGTAATTGAATGCAAAGGCGAATCTTTAGGATAATCGGACGTGTCATACCATCCTGCATGCCCTTTAGCCACTTCTAATTCTATGTCTTTATAGATGTCTTCAGTGGGGGATATCTATAACAAAACTTTTTCCTGTATCTGTGTAAAGTACTCTGGACTCAGGAACAGGGGCTTAAAGTAGTCAAAAAGGGAAACTCTAACATCAAAAGCTTTAAATAATTCTAAAACAGTAAACCCAATAAATACAGGTTTTCTAATTTGACTTTTTTTTTTTTCATCATTATGCCAAAAAGGGGGATCATGAAATTTTCTGAAGTCCTGATAATTTGGTTTTGAAGTCAGCTTAATTGCTTCGTTCTCTTTGGGACCATCTGACATCTTTGCGCTTGTGCGGATTTTCCATAGTCTTTCCGAAACAGCTGTTTCATCAGCTTGAAAAAGTCTTTTTCTGAAGCATCTGTGGATTTAGTTCTGAGATCAGTGTTCTTCATGATGTAATGGTTTCATGAATGTTCTTGATCAAAAGAAATTTTATACGATAAACAGCTGTCAACTTCAACCAGTCTTAAATAAAATTGTAGAAGTCTGTAATGACAGACATAATTTTTTTTTGCCACGAAGATTAGGCACAAGTTTAGGCGGCTCTCTTGGATCCATCTTTAGACTTTCTGCTGCTAATGTTAGTCATTATGCAGGTCATGGAGTTCATGAGGAATTTCTAATTCAACTTCTAGAATGAAACCACGCTGTTGATCAGGCGTTAAACTGCCCAACCACTTTAAATTTGCCTTTTCATTTTTTTTTCGGATTACCGCCTGTGTACATTTAAGTTGCGTAACGGAAGTGATTGCGCCATTGCCCATCCGTACAGATTGTTTGCATCTAATTCATGAGATAGTTAGACCTTTTACTTGGATCATAGTCGTCCAAGTAATTGTTGTTTGCTTTACAGTAATGATGCGACGCCATACTAATTCCTCCACGCAATCCTTTTTTCAATCATCTGAATCATTGGAGGTCAGACAATAAATCAATCTGTACTCCATTTAAACTTTAAGAAGCACCCCAAACTCATCCCGGGCGCAGAAATGTAATGCGCGGGATTCCAAGCTAAAAATTTTCATGCAGGTCTTCCTATAATTTTCAAAGACGTCCGCCAACAAACATACATCAGCCATCAAGTATAAATCATGATGTCCCCATCGTTTTAAACACTCTAACTTCTGCCCGCATCTTGAGCATGCTGGTAATCAGAGTCACTGATGTCCTTCCTCTAAGACTAGAAAAGAACGCGCCTTAGGAGGAAGTGTGTCTTCGTCAACCTTTCCCAATCTGTTCAAGTATTTAAATAAGGATAAACGCCCTTTCAAAACGAGATTTTGGGTCAATATTCTTCTGTTATTGGGCAGGACTTTAAGGACATAGCCGTGACTCTAATAAAACCCATCATGTGTTGCATAGAGTCTTTAAAAAGACATGTTTTTTTAGATTAAAGCACATGTACTTTTCTGATGACTGTGCAATGCATGAAAACTCTGAAGGCATCGTCCACTGCTTTCATTATAAGAGAGAGTCGTAAACCTCGCAAGTTATGAAAGAATACGGGCAGCTTCCATGTCTTAGGATCAAATTTTAGTTGAAGTTTGCATTTGTTATGCGCCGCTCCTCGAACTTTCCGCAAATTTGTGATCATGGTCTCTACTGTCGGATTCTCTGCGTCTGATGAGAGACCTAAACCGCAAATCCAACAGTGAGTGGCTGAGGCATACTGTTGTTTGGTCTTCAGGCGCCATACAGATTTCAGATAAATTCAGATTATTAGAACAATCATTACGCACTTGCTGCATGCGTTTTAAAAAGAAATTCTGCAGCATTAGGCCCTCTATATATTTCTGGCCTTAAATGAGCGCCACCCCCGACCTAACAACAATGAAAGAAAAGGAACAAATTTGATGTTTTACTCATTAAGACTGTTTTCCGAATTTTTTTGTGGCGCTGGCCCTTCATAAAGGAACAATGGTGTTTCAAAGTCTGCGTAAACAACATATGGGACTTGTTTGCATCCGTTTCCAGTTCTTAAAACTAACTTTAGATCCGTTTGGGGCGTAATTAGTTCTGTATTACAGTCAACTGGACCAATACAGTTTTTTCTTATGTTCGCTCGCGGTTTTGAACAGTTGGCTTTCTTGTTAAACATTTTCTACGAATTTTTGTTTTGTGCCATCTTTTGAAGTATGCTGCATTAGTTAACTTCATTGTTCGTATTAATGTGTAATGCGGTAGCCCCGCGGTGAAAACATCAGTAGAAAGTCAACATGATTTTTTGTTGGGTCGCCAATTTTTGGGGCTGTTCTTAGACACTTTAATCGGCCAGTAGATTTGTTTCCTCATCCCATGTGTATACATTAACAGTTTATTGGTTGTTTTGCTCTTAAAAACTGATCAATTTGGTCTACACTAACAGGAAAGGACACCCCACTAAATTTAAGATCATTGATGTAAGGGTGATAGTTAGACACTCTCTCTGCGTTTTTTGCGGATATAATGCAGCCTTGCGAAAAACACACCACATGAAACATTTGTTGTCTGAATTCTTTATGTTTAGAACTGCTCTTTTCGCTCCCAACTCTCGAGGCAGGGGAATGTAAGACTTGCCAACAATCGGTGCATACTTAGCCTGTTTTAATCTAATCTCTAAAACATTCGCCCTCTGACCAACCAGAGCCTCTCATTTGGCTTCTTCAGCCGCAGCGTCAAACTGGCAAGCAGTTCGTCTGCCCAACCGGTGTTAAGTCATTACGAGAAAGAATAGCCCTGTTTTTATCGAGACCCAGACTTCTAGATTTTCTTCATTTATTGTTATATAGTCGATTAAAACAGCTAACATTACTTTAACTGGCGGGTCTATTGTAGTTGCCTGGAACTTGAGAAATAGCATGAACAACACTTGCCTGTACGTTTGTTGGGTCAATGACTTCTAAATCAATATCATTCAGTGCTCTTGATAAACGCTCTCTCTCAAGCATTCCTTCAAACATTCGCTGGGGGTCCTTCATATATCTTAGCCATGTTGATTTTCTTTTCTAACTCAAAATATTTAATTTAAATTAAAAAAAATACTTAATCAGAATCAATTTCAACGGTCTTTTTGTGCTTGGACTCATAAACTAAAGTATAAACACCCTCGGTGTTGTTACTGTGAGCTGTTTAAAACAGAGTTTAATGTCTCTTTTAAACTTTTTTAAGCATTCCTTTTTTATCTGCTCGGCGTCTGGCTGTTGAGAAAAAGTTGTCCCGCCTTTCTTTGAAGATCAAACTTTGTCTTTTGTAGTCATCAAAATCGGCCTGTAAACGATTAAATTCTTCATCCGTGATGTTTGAGTCAACAAGCGTTTTTTATTATTGTCAGTTTAAGAACTAATTTAGCCGTTATTAGTTGAACCATGGCTGTGTGCTTTTGGAGTTTAGTTTTTAATTTTTTGCCCAGCCGCACTACAGCTAATGAACACAGGCCGAGAGCTAAAGACAAACCTCCTAGAGGTAAAGCTGGGGGGTGCGCCTATGCCCGTTGCTAAAGACCAAACACTCGTTCCTGCTGATAGAGCGCTTATAGTCGATGTTCCAGTATTAAAAAATGTAACAGCTTTAAAAGGGCAGCAAAATACCTTCGTTTGGTTTTGCTGTATTTTGAAAGGTCTTGCTCTAGTTTTTGTTGCATTTGCGTAATGTTTGTTAATCTAAAGGTTTTTTATGTTAGGGGTTTCTACTATCTTTCTTTTGGCGGCGTGTAGGCACATTTGGATAAACCTGAACAGACATCCCTTTTTTTTTAAATAAAAATAATTTAGTATAGTACACTTTCTAATCTGCTCTTTTTTAAAATTTTAGCTGCGCACATATAATAAAAACAAATTACATTAAGCGGTTTATTCGGGTTCTTCTTCTTTTTTCAATTTTTTAATGTTTATTTCGTTCTCTAACAGTTCTCCCCCCTTCCATGCACCCGATTATCCTCTGTTGACCTTAGGTCAATCCATAAACCGTATTTCGTTGTTAAATAATCATCAAGCCTAACATTGTGAAGATGTAAATCTTTAGACACAAGGGCAACTGTTGGACTTCTACACCCCCCCGCCCCCAAACAGTTTTTTTTATTTCATCAAAATGCTGATAAGGTTTAAACCCGCCCAGCGTAGATTTGGTTAGGACTTACCCCCAATCGAACATTGTACTTTCGTTATTTTTGGTTAAAAAACTTTTCACTTTCCTTTTTGAACGGGTTCTTCATCTTCGCACAGCAATAAAATGCCTTTAAGTGAATATGCTGCAACACTAAAACTAAAAAATTCCATATAGTGTCTGCCCTGCTTTTGGGATATGTTGAATGATACGCACGTTTTCGTAATATTTTTACTAATTTTGTCGATATTGGTGCTCAATCAGCCTGCTAATTCATGGTTGCTAACAACGTCAAACTCTAACGAGATGTCAGAAATTTCTGTACTTTGCTCGGTGTCTGTTGATCTGAAAAACACGTTTTGTATTCATTAAAAGTTAGTTCATATGACAATCTGTCTTTTTAAAAGCTCCTTGAAAGTATGGGGGATGCGCTTTTAACAACCTCAAAATCTAAGGGTATGGAAAAGCGATTTCCATACGCAAAATTTTACAGCTGCATACTTTTTACCGTCTTTTTTGTATCTGCGGGGGCCTATTCTATGTTTTAGTGCTTCTTCATTTTCGATTCCTTGAAACGCAAGATCAGCCCTTTCATTCCCGGTTAGCCATAGATCAGAATAGGTTAAAAAAATGTCTGCAGTGTGTAAAGAAAATATTTTTTGCCCCTCAAGTTTTATAGAAATTTTCTTAACGATTGCCCGCCCCAGATTCTGTACAACTGTCCTGTTTGGGGTCTGTTTTGTTGAATCGAGTTCTATTTTTAAAGTAAGACGCGCAGAGCCTGGCACAATCAATTCAAACTGCTCCTAGGTCTGGAAATTTGACAGTAAGAATTTGATCTGCATCAATAGTAGATGGATTTTTTGGAACAATAATATTCCGTTTATTTCCCTTCACGCCCAAGGGCTCTTTCAGACTTCTATGCGGGGGTTAAAAAACGAGCCATATGATTGTGGCAATTTTTTTATAAAACAAATAAAAAAGTTAATTATTTAAAAACATGGCAGGCATTGAAGATGAAGATTATGATGTTTTAGATTCTGGAGACGACATGAGTGAAATGACTCCTTTGGTACAACATCGCTCGGGGCTCTCTTTGCGGCGTGAATTAACAGAAAGTTAAGGTCAGATCTTATACCAAAGTTTAGGCCAAGAACCTCCCCAATTTATAGACCCCCAATGATTTTGAAGTAAAAGATGACCATTTGTTTGTGAAAAACGACCAAGGACAAAATTGTTCAGCTTTCAACAAAAAAGACCCATCAAAGTTTTTTTGCCGTGGGTTTCAATTAGAAATAGACCTCCCTGCGAGCGTACAAAAATCGCCTTGGGCCCTTTTTAGGCCAAAATTTAAGGGCGGAGCAGTTTTTTAACTTCAAAAACACACTGCAAGAACTTTCCCCACAGATAACCAAATGCAAAACAATGGAACTTAAAGAATTAAAATCAATCACAGGTGAATTTTAAAAAATGTAATAGAAGCAGAAACCAGTTTTTTTCAGAAGAAACAGCGTTAAAGACTATACACGACTCGCCGCTACCCATGCGGGGAACTAACGGCCCTTGATCATTTCTTTAAGAACCATCAAAGGCGAATTAACAAACAATTTAGCAAAACTAGGTGAACTAGATGAGCATATAAAAAGAGAAAAAGAAAAACTCGTTGAGGCTGAAAGACGCCAACTTAGGGCCTGATATTAAAGAAAGAATAACCCAAAGACTAAAAGATCTTGAACAAGAAAGATCAGCAAGACTAGAAGTGACGACTACTAACCGAGACCAATTACGAACTCAAGTGAACAGAATAAAAGAACTATCGAAAAAAATTTTATATGAAGACGCAACGCTAGCAGAACGAATAAGAAAAACTTTTAAAGAGCAGGGAGTCACATTAGCAAGGTTATAACAGCCTTAGGATTTGCAATAAGCACACCTGGTGTTGGCTATTACAAGGCGGCGGTGGCCAAAACCCAGTGCCTCCGCCACCATCGCCCATCGCCGCCTGATAAATCATGGGTAAAAAACAGCTTGATCATCTTTCGAGTTTATTAAAAAAATTAGCCGGTAAAGCTATAGACTCTTTACCGGGTATATTAGGGGTAATTTTTAGCTGGCTTTTGTCTACTGCAAGCAAAGTAGTTGGCTTTATGGCCGGCAAATTATGGGGCATTAGTTCTCTTAATAGTTGGGTTAATTTTTAGTAAGATAAAGACCAAGTAATCCTAGTCCTGTTAATCCAAGAACAAGCGCTGTCTTTTCATATTCATGGTCATCGCGAACAGAGTCCCCGAGCTTTTTCTGAGTCTTTAATGGCCTTTGGGCTTTGGGCCGCGGGGATTGGATGACTTATTCTTGGGGGGGGCATCTTGTTTTTTTTACTGCTTTCAATATTACTGGCTCAGAATTTATGTCGTTTTGTCCAACCTTCTGTTCATTTCCTGCAAAAGAGAATTTCATTGTTGTAGTTTTTTATTGGTTCCTACTGGAGCCTGAGGTCAGAAGGCAGCTTGTATAAACCAGTGCCAACAGCAAAGTCTACTTTCGATCTTGCGTAATTGTAAAACATTTTGGTACCTTTTAATACTGAAGGCAAATCAACAGTAGAATTAATGGCGTCCTCTAAATTTGCTAAGTATTGTTTTTGTGCGTCAAAGCCAGTAGAAGGATCTGTTTTGTTCGATCTTGTCTGTGCTTGTGAACCTAGCAAACACCAAACGTAAGTGCGAACAGAGTCGTTTATTCGTTCTATTCCTGCTTTAGTTAGGCCCTTAGAAGTGTCTAAGATAAATGTTGTCCATGCTTTTTTTATTTCTCTTTCCTAAAGGACCCCAGGTGAACAGCTGTCCTGAAGAGAAAGATGTGTAAGGAGGATCCAGTCATATTTTTAATTTTCTGTGCACGCCCCAATAATAAGGGGTGCCAAGCCATGATTGCGGTCCAACTTTTGTCTAAAGTCTGTCTTTACATTAATATTGAATTCGTTACAAATCCTTTCAAAAGCCTTCATGTCTATTTGGTATGCTGAATGGATTTAAAAGGTTTTGTCAAATTTGGTAATGGCGCTCGCAGTTCCCGTCAAAATACGTCTGAGGTGTAATAGAAATGAAATCTGTACACTGACCCACCAAAGGATCAGGGTGATTTAAATGATCACATACGACACTCCACACCCATTGATGCACAAACACAGCAAAGTTTAACTGGTTCTGATTTAAAAATGATCGGATGACTAAACCACACTTTTGGGATGTAGTCTTTTTTAATAGGGGGGGTTTAAAATATCTGCCTTAAATGGAGTACTTACCTTTTTATGAAAGGTGTTCAGTCTGGGTCACAGCATGTCGAGGGTGTCAGTTGTTTTATTTTTAAGTATTGTAGTGCGGCCCAACAGAATATTTTGCATCAGTATATTTTAATGCAAATCATTTTTAATTTGTTTTAAAAAATGTTTGTAACAATAACAACTCAAGACCGCCCTTCGTTTTTAGAACATGCTATTAATAACGAATGCGGAAACCCGAAACGGTCGCGCTTCATGAAATATTTTACAAAGTTGTATGGTTTAATATAAGTGAATCAAAGAAGAATAATAAGATTCAAAAAAATTGACAAAACAAGGGCCAAAGTTTTGCCAGTTAACAATACCTGATGGTTATTACGGGTTTTGCTCACTAAATGAAGCAATGAGTAACTTCGACATTACTCTCAAACTTAACAATGCGAATCTAAAACAATGTTAACATTCAAGCCTGAAGAAGAAGTAAGTTACTATTTTGATAAAGAACAGCTGAAAATGTTAGGCTTTACAAGCTAACAATTTATAATTTTTGAGTTACCCAAACAAAACTACTTATGAGGGGGGGAAAGTCCGCCCCGATCTTGCATTACATTCATTACTCTATGTTTTATTTGGATGAGCTGAGCACTGATGAAAACTTATATGACGGAAGGCCCTCAACTGTTTTAAGAGCTCTTCCGTCAGGGAAGCTGCATATTGCGATTATGAAATTATACAATTCCCTAATTTACAGTTTAAAAGATTAGTTTGGGGAAGGGTCGGATCATTTAATATAAAAATCGCAGACAAAGCGGGGAAAGTTGAAATGTGATAACCTGCACATTGTTTTGGAAAAAATAATACGTTACTAAAAAAAAATGTCGCGTGGGCCAGAAGAAAAACAGGGGTTACATTAGCGCCTGTGAGGTGTATAACTTTAGAATTAAAAGACCCCTTTCAGACGTTTTTGGACTTGAACAGAACGGCGAGATAGGCACTTTGTATGGGTTTGAGTACACTAAAGATGGCGATTATAAACGCAAAGAGGTTGGCGACAGCAAAAAGTTTCCTAAACTAGAACAACTGCGCAATCTAGGGCAATAATGTTGGCCAGTATGAATATAAAATAGTTCGAAAACCTGACCTCAAATGGCACTTAGAACCATATTTAGAATGGGACATAAAATTTGAATTCATAAGCCCATTTACTATTTTAGCCGTCAAAAAAGTTTCAGAAAAGCATTCAACTCTGGCCTTTACATGTAAGTCTTATGCGGACGACAATAGTCGGAAAGAAATTGAAATAACGCCGTATGGGAAAAAAACAGTACATCCTCCACAGAAAAGAAACAGTTGTAAAAAAGCTTCTACAAAATTACAGTTCTTTCAAGCAGAAAATTAGGAGACACGTTCACAATGATATTTGAAATTTCTGTCTTTAAAGATGTGGAGAGGGATGGGGTTGTGGGCGTTAGTGATGACCTTATAAAAGGAATTAATATTAGCTGGCAAAACTTAGACGTTAAACGTCTTAACGTTGTTGTCGTCGTTCTTCACAATGGTGAGGATATTAAGGTTATAACAACAAGCAACAAAATCAATGTTGACTTAAATAGAAACAATCTTACAGAACTGAATTGGATTAATCTTACACATTTAGGCCTCATAGGGTTTTATTATACTGAAACAGGTTTTGACAGAAAGTATGATAAATATAATAACTGGATTAGATTAAATCCTGTTATAAAACCATGGAGCAGTTAAACTTTATGACAAAAACTCCTCATTGTTCATTGATTTGTGGGCAAACTGGTTGTGGAAAAAACAATATTTGTCCTAGACCTATTACAAACAGTTTATCGCTATAATTTTGATCATATTGTGATTTTCTGTCCAACACTTAAAAGGAACAAAGCATATCATGATAGAAGGTTTATATGGACAGACAATGACGTTATATTTAGTTAATCCTAGCACTAAACTGAGTGAGTGTTTAGAATACTTTTATAAAGTGTTTGAAGGAAAAGCAGACACTCTTATTATAGATGACTGTTCGGCAGAAAAAGATATAGTTAAAAGAGAAACACTTTGTCAAAGCTAGCTTTCAGCGGAAGACATGATGGGATAAGTGTGTGGATTTATGCCAGAAATATAACTCGGTTTTAAAAGACTTTAGAGAACAGTTAAAGACTGTAGTGTTATTTCACATGAAAGACAGAGACTCATTTGAAGAATGTTTGCGCGAAAATGATGTTATTGAAAATGACCAGGAAAAACACAGGATTAAGCAAAAACTAAAATCTGAAAAGTTTAGTAATTAGTATTAAAAACGGATAACCCTACACAGTATGTTTGTTTGTAGGGTCGTTTTTTTGGTTATTGAAGTCTTACTTGTCAGAGAACAGCATTTTACCAATCCTGGGTCACTTCGTCCGAAACTGGTTGAGGACGAAGTGAGCCAGGATTGGTAAAATGCGTTCTCTCCTGTACTAAACACGTACGTCACAGATACAGTCTGCACGCGCACGACACCCGCGTCGAGACCATGACTCGTAACGAAAGTGAAAAGACACCAATATAAGTTGAATAGTCACGACCGTACTCCAGTAAAAACCACTCGACTACCAATTAGCCTTGGCCCTACTGCACAGTTAACCGTTTCCAATGCTGTGCAGGTCAACTCCGAAATCATAATAAAATTTCAACGAACTACTACTATTTACAACTGAAATTGAGCACAACCCCTTTACGATTTACGCAGACACATCTGCACCTGACTCATACTATGATCCTCAACAAAAATGCAACCTCATATTACCTTCTTATTGAACCCACTGAATAACACGAAATAATCACAACCAAATCTTACATCACCGTCCATCAACGGTATTATATCGATCCCACATTGTCTAGCCAAACTATCACATGACAATCGAAACTCAGGAACCACTATGTACACTACTTACAGAATATACAGAAAAGAGGTAACAACACAAACCGGCTGACAAGAAGTTCCAATCACCGAACCAAGACGACATCATACCAGATAACCAGTATACGCAACAACCCTAATACAACTAAACATAACATGACACTACAGTACAACTCGCCATAATACAAGACAACATGACGAACAAACACCACCATGAACCTAACAAATCACGAACCTGCACAAACAGACGTTCAACCACACAGTTCTGCAACTGGCTGAAGTGGCTGCCAACAGAGACGACACAGAACCGGCACAGGCCAAGGGCACACCAGACCCGACGAGGACTGGCACTGACTATGACTCGAAGTCACTCAGCTCGACTAACGGCGCTGCCGCCGCAACTACAAGGCGCGTCCACTCCGACGAACACCAGGGACCGAAGTGAAGCTACCCCCAACGCATTCGACCTGGTCGGCACCAAGCGAACTCTACTCACAAACACAAAACAGCGATTGGTCAGTGCAGCGTATCCCTCCGCAGAGCTGACACCGCCGGACCAACGGACTAGTTGTTGCTCGTGCAACCACACGACAATTTACCACAACAACTCACAGACTTGACACCGACAACAGCCGATATCCTGCCCCGCCTTTCTTGGCGTAGAACCAAAGTAACAAAAGGGTAACAATCGGGAATGAAACCAACCTCCGCTTCCATCCCTTCAACAAGTCAAGATTGGAACTCAAGAATTTGTGTATCTTATTTCCCCAGCACCCTACCTAGCCTAACCTTCCACCTTAACCAAAACCCCAATCTTACACACGCAACACTCGCACACACACATATACACATATGCACACGCGCACACGCTCTCTATTCTAAAATACCATTATTCACAAACACATGGCGGCTGATTTAGTACCGCGATCGGTGACACACCCCCTGCCTAGTTTTAACTACAGGTTAAAACCAACAAAAACTTCTCACTCGATCGGCGTTTATCACACCCTACCTATAACAATCCAACTCCACACCACTCACTCTGCCCTGCGGTTACTTCTGATGCACCCCATCATTATTACCAACAACACTTTTAAACACATCATTAACCACAGAATACTTTAACCACTCTGGTCCAATTCTGCCTCACACGACCTTAACGCAGGCACTTACAGGCAGCAGTTACATCGCTCTACATATAAATTTCATAGCTGAGGGTGCTCTAACCGTGCACGACGCTATGCAACACATGCTACAAATACCACACCCCAGCAACACTTTGCTACGTCATTCTCTTCCAATGACACTGACACATGCATATCTTCGTCAATGTCAACTTCACATGACACAGGTAAATGGTACTTTCTCTCTCTCTCTCTCTCTCCTCTCTCTCTCTCTCTCTCTCTCTCTCTCTCTCTCTTCTCTCTCTCCCCTCTCTCTCTCTCTCTCTTCTCTCCCTCTCTCTCTTCTCTCTCTCCTCTCTCTCTCTCTCTCTACTGCAAGCGACTCAAGAAGTCTGCCGCCACATTGTCCTTTCCAGACACTGCCTGCACCGTAAACTGGAATGGCTGCAGCTGCAGTGCCCACCTTGTGATCCTCCACTAACAGACTTCATCCTTTCTAGTACTGAAGTGGGGAATGATCCGTCTGTTACAATAAGGGAGTCCCATACAAATACACCTGGAACTTTTGTATTCCCACACCACGCCAGACACTCCTTCTCAACAATGGGGTAGTTCTGCTCTGCAGGGCTTTAACTTCCTGCTGGCACATGCTACAGGGCGCATCTCTTCAGGGTACTGCTGACACAGCATAGCTCCCACTCCCACTTCTGATGCGTCAGTTGGAGCACAAATGTCAACCCAGGCACCGGCAAATTACAGACAGGAGTTGACAGAAATGCTGCTTTAAGGCTTGGAACGCACGTTTCGCACTCGTCGTCCCATTTCACTGCCTGGCGGTTCCCTTAGTGAGATCAGTAAGGGGTTTGGCAATGTCAGCAAACCGGGGCACAAATTTCCTGTAGTACCCCACTAGTCCCAGGAATCCCCGCACTTGCCGTTTGGTCTCAGGCCTGGACGCATCCATAATGCGGGTCATTTTATCCTGCTCAGGCCATATTTTCCTGCACCTATCCTGTGCCCTAAGTAGGTAATTTCCTTTCCTCCCAGCTCACACTTTGAAGGTCGGGCTGACAAGGAACATTCCCGAGTCTCTGGAACACACGCCTGAGAACTTCTATATGGCTGTCCTGATCAATTGTGGCCACCAGGATGTCATCAATGAAATTATCGACGTCTGGGCTTTCAAGCGGCATGCAACAGTTTCCGCATCATGCGCGTGAACACTGCCCCTGAAGTTACACAGACCAAATGGCATAACTTTCCACTGGAATTGTCCTTCCGGTGTAGCAAAAGCAGTCTTCGCGCGGTCCTCTTCACTCATCGGGATCTGCCAATACCCTTTAGCGAGATCGATCTTGCTGAACACCTTCTTCTCTCAAGCTTGGCAAACAGGTATTCAATGTCCGGCATGGGTTCAGCATCAAACTGCACGATGCGATTCAACCTCCTGAAGTCAACGCAAAACCTGATCTTCCCATCTTTCTTCTTGACCAGTACGATGGGCGAGCAGTATGGCGATGTCGACGGCTCGATCGCCCCCATCCTGATCATGGCCTTGACCTCCTCCCTAACCGTCTCTCGTTGCGCAAAGGCACTGGATATGGCTTCGACCTGATAGGGATGTCTGACGATAACTTGATGCTGCACGTTTCTAGGTTTGTGCATGAGGGCACATCAGTCAGTACCTTCTTGATTCGGCCACTAACTCGTGCAATTTCCGACTAAAGTGCTGGTCTTCAGTGAGTATTACCACATCTTTAGGGCCCTCTGTGGCTCCAAGGGAATGGTAGGAATGTCCTTGCTCAAAAGGGAGTTACTGTTTCCTCTTCAGGCTCCTCCGGCACAACAATCGCAGCTACCGAGGCTGTTGGATCTGCAACGCGCTGACGAACGACTTCAGTAGGTTCGCGTGGAAAATCTTCGTCTTTCCCCCTACTTCTATGCGGTAATCAGCTTCACCACTCTCTCCAGTACTGTATAGGGACCCCTCCATGCCAGTTCCATTTGTTCTGCTTGGTCGGTCGAAGTACTAGCACTCTGGACCCCACAGCTATCTTCCTGGGTTTCGCCCTCAAGTCAAAATGTCGCTTGTACCTATCCGCTGCCCTTGCCAAATTCTCCCTTGCTATCTCGCACGACTCAGCTATTTTGTTCCTCAAGTTGACGACGTATTTCTGCCGCTGTACGGAGCTCTTGCCTTTCCGGTTGTAGCCACAGATCTCTCAATATCTGCATCGGCCCGCGCACCTGGCGTCCATATAGCAGCTCAAAAGGCGAGAAACCGGTACTCTCTTGAGGGACCACGGTAAACAAACAGCAGTGTGGTATCCACCGATCCCAATCCTCTGGTTTCTCCTGACACAGTCTGCGCAGCATTCCGCTTCAGAGTACGTTGAAACGTTCCACCAATCCATTGCACTGCGCATGATATGGTGTAGTAGTCAGACCTCGAATGGCTAATAATCGGTAGACCTCCTGCATGATTTGACCAGTAAATGGGTTCCTCTATCAGTTAGCACCGACCCAGGGACTCCCGTTCGTGTCCACATATTGAAAGCCGCCTCTGCCACCGACTCGCTCGTGATGTGGCGAAGAGGGACTGCCTCAGGATACCTTGTCGTAAAGTCGACCATCACCAACACGTATCTGTACCCATTTGGGATGCTGGAACGATGGGACCGATGATATCATCCCAACCGCTCGAACGGCTCGCGCATCAGTGCATCTTCCGAGGGGTATCTTGAAACTCTCCCCTTATCAACAGTACGCTGACACTGGAAACATGACTGGCAGTACCGACGAATGTCAGCATGCATGCCTGGCCAATAAAAATGGCGACCCACTCGCTCCTTGGTTCGGGTGGTACCTAAGTGTCCAGACTGGGTACGTCGTGGGCTAGCTTCATCACGTGGCCCGTAGTTCAACTGGGACGCAGATTTGACTCGCTACGTCCTTGGGACCCTCAAACCGCCTGACCAGTACACCAGATTTCCGAGCGTACTCGACTCGTCCAAACTTGGTATGGAAGTGCGTCCCTGCTTCACTCGCACTTCGAGCCTTCCTCAAGGTTTCGTCCTGGTCCTGCATCTGAATTAACCGCAGGGTAGAGGTGTTCAGAATGCACTCCTCGACGGGCAGTGGTACTGGTTCTTGCTGCTCCCTGGCTCTCTGCGCACGTGTCTGCACTGCCCCTACCAACGCCGGGTCTGCGTATACAGGTACACGTATCCAACGGAATCTCCTACTCTCTTTGCGAAGTTTCCGATCAGGACTTCCTGCACAGGGCTATTCATAACCAAAACCTCCAACTTCCTTCGATGAATGGCGACTTCAACTCTATTACCGCCACAGGTAACACAGACCTACATCTGGATTCAGCCAACACTACTGGAACTGTCTCTCCTGTGTACGCGTCTGCTGGTACCAACCACTGGGCCACTACGGTGTATCCGGCACCAGTGTCTCGTAATCCATTTGCGGAGCTCCGTTGACCTCTACAATGCACGCAGGATCGTACCGCTGCTCAGCGCATGGGCGACACAAACGTAGGGACTACTCGAGCTTGGGGCTGGTCGCAACAATGAACAGCTCCACGGAATGGGGCTCGGGGCATTTCCTAGCGATGTGGCCCGGCTTCCTGCAGTTGAAACAGACTATGGTCGATCTAGGCCCTTCTGATCTCCTGTTCTGCTGCTGTAGTGCACCATCACTGTTTTGGGACCTCTCCGTAGGCTGGCTCCCTGCTGTTTCACGCCTATTACCCAGGTTGGGCTGGTTAACTGTTCGGTCTTGCTTCGCCTTCCTCCCCAATCTTTTGGCTCTGCTAAAACAGTAGCTTCCGTTGCCATTTGTTCAACATTTTCGGGCATGTCTTCCGGACCTCGATCGTGAACTCTGGGGGACAGCAGCTGGTAAAACTGTTCTTGGAAAAGCAGATCCTTAACATCCTCTGCCACACTCTCGTCCTTGCCCGCTGCCGCACACCAGAGGGAAAACCACCGCTTCATCCTTCCCAGCACTTGGGCGAAAGTCTCAGCAGCGTCCTTCTTGAGCTTCTAAACTTTTCCGGTAAGCCTCATGCATCTAGCCTGAAGTGGCTGAACAGGGCGTTCTTATCTGATCATAGTCGCCTACTCCTCCACTTAAACCGCATCACTGCTTCTCTGCCATTTCCTCTCAGCGAGACATCAGACGTGTGGGCATGAGGTCTCGCTCCACTTGCAATCTGGGCTACACGCTCAAATTGGGCGATGAAAGCGTCTACGTCGTCGTTTCTCCTAGCGGCTCAAGATGGCACGCTTCGTTTCCTTCACCTCGATCAGCGTTTCCTGTGCGCTGCTCATCTGCGGCCTGTCTCTCCTGTATGTTTAGCTCTCGCTTCTTGCTCTAACTAGCTTGCCGTGCTTGACTTCTATTTCTCTTGTACACTTTCTTCCTCCATCTTCTTCCTCTGCAGTTCCAGTTCCATCTGTCTCGCTGCTTTCTCGTCTTCATCTTCCGCGTAACCTTTCTAGCTTCCCTCTTCTATCGCTTTACTCCTCTCAATCCTCCTCTGCCTATCAGCTTCTCCTCTTCAATCTTCCTCTGCTTCAACTCTAGCTCTCTCTGACCTAGCAGCTTTCTCTCTCACCTTCTCTTCTGCCTCACTTTTCCTCCATCCGGAGCTCCAACTTTTGCTTCTCTCGCTATTTCTCATCCTCATTACGGACGAGTCTGTGACAAACTGGCGGGTCTCCCCGTTAAACCATCGCCGCTCCCAACTTGACAAACTTGCATAAGCCCCCGTCCCGGTTCATGATCCACCCCCGCATCCTGGTCACTAACCTTGGGTTTGGTATCGCGCGTAGGGGCTGTGGACCATGACACTATCGGGGTCGTACTGCGGGTGGGCTCGGGTGTGTTTAGACATAGGGTACCCCTACCACCACAGAGCTAGCAACAAACAGTATGCGATCTGAGCGCAATGGAGGTCCCTGACTACGCACTTGCCCCTGAAGCAACCGGCACAAGTACACACTATTCTCAATGAGTCACGCGTCCAGCATAACTCCACCACACTTGTATATCTCATACATACGACGGGGTTCTAACCCACACAATATTATAATGCGCTGTCTGGCGCCAACCCAATCACGTGATGCCGTATTCCCACCGTCCACTGTGCATGCGCACCAGTTCACATGGACTACAAGTCACGGGCCTCACTGTCTCTGGTAGGCCGCACCCACCCGATCACAGTGCACTTGCACCCCACAAGTTCATAATGCACTCCTAGCACACCTTAGTGTCACAACACTACGCACCCTCGAGCTTTCCACGCACAGTCCTGGGCTTACACTGCCCTTAATCCCCACAGGAATCCGAGCACACAGCGTTCAGTCACGGGCTGGTACCACTTACCTACTCACTGGGGTATAACACATAAGGGACACAACCAGACGCCTGGTACCTTCCGGACCTCACCTACACTGCACTGCGTAGTCACTCACACTTCCAACACCCACTCAATATTTTATTGATCGCTCATACCTCATCACCCGGTAGCGCCAACCCATTCACACCAACACAGCCTGCCCATGCCACTAGAAGCTGCCTGAAGTGGACAGGGACACTACGTACCACCTCCCAGGGTACTGGTACGCTCCCACCAACCACCCACTCAACACGTACACACCGGACACAACACCCCCTACCTCCTTCTAGCTACTATCACTACCCAGACCGCCTAAATACCCCGCATCTCCACCAAATGTCACGTCGCTAAGCCGGACGGACCTACCACCCTACCCACACCTATTACACACTAGAGCAGACAACCAGCACACTAACACAGCTTTACAATCACGCGCACCTCTTTATTTCACAACACCCAAACATACCATGGCGCCACCACTCACGTCCATCTACAACCACACCCGGTATCCCACTTCTCACTGACCCACCTACCTACTACGACCCTGAGAACTTACCTATGCTACAGCACCAGTTGCGGTATATCACTGTGACCTAGGGACGCAGAGATGCCCCACACGTGGTGACTAACTACTAGGGACAATGACAACCCAAGGGACTCTATTCTCTAACTACTACCACCCACACCTCTCCCCAGGACCACCCTTCTCTTTTGACCCGGGACCCCTACCGAACTGGTTCGCTGCGTCCCTAACGGAGGCAACGACAAGTACCCTACACTGTGCTGGCCACTACGTCCAAAGGAGGGTAGCAGTAGCTAACACCTAAACCCTACTCCCTAAACGCTACCCTTTTTCCACACCATGGGACACCATCCGCCGGAGAGCTCCAGTCCTCGGCGCTGTACTTGCACCCCACGGCTGACACTCCTCGGAAGACTGCACCTCAGCGCTGACCGTGGCCTCCCACAGTCCAACTCCTGAAGACTCTACGCCCCGGCGGCGACCGTGATCCTCACGGTCTGACTCCTCCCTGCGCTGGTGCCACGACACCTAGCGCACCCACACACCAGACGCCCTCTCGACGAGTCCGGGCTCGAAGGACACCTCTCTGAAGGCCCGCCGGACACTGAGGTGAGGGGAGGTCTGGTGCAGGCCCCTCACAGGAACGCCGAAACCCGGGTAGAGCAAACAGGTGGCTGGAGAACCCTCAGGAGAACCCCGGGAGCGAAAGACGGCCGACGGCCTGGATGGTTCCCTCTCCCGGGAAAGCAGCAGGCAACTGGACACTGCCGCTTACCTGCCGGCACGCGGCAGCAGACTGCGGTGGTCTGGCCACCCTCAGGACGGAAACAGGATACCCCTGCTGACCAACTGTAGCCACTACTGTAATGTTGCTACTACCGAGTCATCAAGGCCTATAGGCACCTGGATAAGCTTTAACTCTCATCTCCCTTGCCTACCTCCATCGGGAATGAGAGTGACACTTGAATTTCGAATACACCCCCACAACCCGTTACTTTGGGGTTATCATATCCATCCTGCCAACCTTTACAACAACAGTAAACAATTATTCTCTCTGAGCCAATCTACACTATTACATATAAAATTATGACTCGCACACAATTCCGGAGAAATAATCCCAATCTAAGCACCCAATACGACTCATGGGCCCCCTTGGAATACTAACAAAACTTAGGAAATGGGCAATCTACAAGGAAATGTTTCCACATAGTAATCAGTAGTAATCCCATCTCAAAAAAACAACAACAACAAAAGACAAAAGAACTTATTAATTCTAACGGTTCACAGTTCTAGCATATTCATACAAAAGAATCGGCTCGCCGCACAATCTTCACATTTCATCCTCTTTGCACTGTCAATTATAATCATATATCAAAACATGATTTGTTCATCAAAAATTTCATCCAGCACCACTCTCATGTCATCTATTGTCAGACAATCTAGTGGTTATATCCTTGTTATGCCAACACAACCTACTTCATACAATATTAATGCGGCACATACTCCATTTTTATCCTATCTAAATGCTGAATACCCGCCTAAACTTTACCTCACCCTCTTCCAGATACAAATTCATAAGGGACTGTCTCCCTACACCTGGATATCTTTCCCAACCCTATTTTGTCACAAACACATACAATCCTGCATTGTGTGACGACGGTCACATACAAAAATAAACCCACAAAACCACTTCTAACCATATGTACTCGCTGTCCTGTACTAAACACGTACGTCACAGAGATACAGTCTGCACGCGCACGACACCCGCGTCGAGAACCATGACTCGTAACGAAAGTGAAAAGACACCAATATAATTGAATAGTCACGACCGTACTCCAGTATAAACCCTCGACTACCAATTAGCCTTGGCCCTACTGCACAGTTAACCGTTTCCAATGCTGTGCAGGTCAACTCGAAATCATAATAAATTTCAACGAACTATACTATTTACAACTGAAATTGAGCACAACCCCTTTACGATTACGCAGACACATCTGCACCTGACTTCATACTATGATCCTCAACAAAAATGCAACCTCATATTACCTTCTTATTGAACCCACTGAATAAACACGAAATAATCACACCAATATCTACATCACCGTCCATCAACGGTTTTATATCGAACCCACATTGTCTAGCCAAACCTATCACATGACAATCGAAAACTCAGGAACCACTATTATACACTACTTACAGAATATACAGACAGAGGGTAACAACACAACCGGCTGACAAAGTTCCAATCACGAACCAAGACGGGCATCATACAGATAACAGTATACGCAACAACCCTAATACAACTAAACATACATGACAACTACAGTACAACTCGCCATAATACAAGGACACATGACGAACAACACCACCATGAACTACAAATCACGACCTGCACAAACAGACGTTCAACACACCATTCTGCAACTGGCGAAGTGGCTGCTCACAGAGCCACGAACGGCACGGCCAGGGCACACTCAGCCGACGAGACCGCATGACTATGACTCGAAGTCACTAGTCGACTAACGGCGCTGCGCCGCAACTACAAGGCGGTCCACTCCGACGAACACCCGGACCGAAGTGAACTACGCCCAACGCATTCCGACTGGTGGCACCAAGCGAATCTACCACAACACAAAACAGCGATTGTCGGCAGGTATCCTCCTGCAGAGCTGACCGGGACCCGGACTAGTTGTTGCTCGTGCAACCACGACATTTACCACACTCACGACATTGCACCGACAACAGCGTACTGCCGCCTTCGGCGTAGAACAAGTTAACAAGGTACAATCGGGAATGAACCACCTCCCGCTTCCATCTTCAACAGTCAGATTGGAACTCAAGACTATTGTGTACTTATTTCCCCTCAGCACCTACTAGCTAACTTCCACCTTAACCAAAACCCAATCTTACACCGCACACTCGCACACACTACATATACACATATGCACAGCGCACACGTCTTATTTCTAAACTACCATTATTCAAACACCTGCGGCTGATTTGTACCGCCGATCGGTGACAGCAACCTATTCTAGTACTGGTTAAAAAAGTGTTTGAAGCAGTGTCTTTAACCTTTTGGGGCATCATTGATTCCTGTATAAAAAAGCTAAGATGTTTTTTGCTTTCTTACAACTAAATGTAAAAGTTTTTCCATTGAGGACGACTATCATAATCCCGCTAATATTTTGCAGCATTAGTTCTTTAAGATAGTATATGGATGGAATAATCTGATCTAATTGGTGAGCGTTTGTTCATATACGCAAACACTTGGCACTTTTGGGGATGAAATTCCATTTCCAAGTCTTTCCCATTCTTGTAAAGCGTTTAGATCTTCTGTAGAATGGCCGTGGAAAATGCCGATAAAGTTCAAACGGTTCCCGAGACGAGTAGCGATAAGACTAGATCCCTCACCCCTCTCACCCCTGAAGTATGAGTGACAGGTTGTCAAACTCGAATTCCGCAGTTAGACTCCATATATACCAGACACACAGGGGATAACTTCACTGACCCTCAAGACTGCCTGTAGACGGGACCAGTAGAAGACAAAAGAGACAACTAGAGAAGTCGTGGGACAATCCTGGTATCCTCGTTGATCTCCAGTCATTCACTGTTAGTTTCCCAGGAAAAGTGAGTTGGACTATGTTTTACTTTTTCGGATCTATGTATTGATTTTTATGTATGCTGTGTGTCGTTAACATTGTAAATTTGTACAAATGCTTAGCAACATGTATCAAACCGAATGATTTTTGTGTAGGAGTTGGCTTGCCACCAATATGGCACAAGCTCTCTCCTGTAGTTATGATTCTTTGTTTACTCTCTGATCACTGTTCTTTGTGTTTACCTGACTTTTTGCCAGTAGGCAATTTTGTCTGTTAAGATAATAATTACATGATTAATGTTGGTCAGGAAAAAAAGTATCTGTGCTAGGTTAAGAAACTGCTACCCTGATTTATAAATACGGTGATTGTTGGAATGATTTATAGTGTATGACTTTAAGTCTACACCACATGTAGAGGACCCAAAAGTAGCCAAGTCAGTATGATTTAATTCTAAGAAAACATGGAAGAGTAGTTTGAAACTGAAACTGTAACCTATATTACTGTCTCCTACCCTTTTGTAAGCTTAACTTAGCCTTTAACAAAAGTGGAAATTAATAGTTAAGCCAGACACTCTACCCTAGGAAATACTTTTGGGCTGAGTCCACACCTGTGCTGAAAGTGCACCAGGGCAAATGTGAGCACTCGACCAAACCAGCCATCAGATTCTCACCTAAAAGACCAAGTTTCCTTTATCGCAGAAAAATTGGGAAACCTGGTCAGGTTAACTGGTCAACCTATCCTGGGCAAAGCAACACATTGCAGCTGTACCAGAAGCTGGACTTAGCCCAACACCAGGGCGACACCAGACAACCAACAGGAGCTACACCAGTGGGGCAGTCACCAACCACAGGAGAGATCAACTACTCTCTCCGAAACAAAGCTAAGTTAGCTTACCACCTGGACTCAAAACGATCAGACCTTGCCCTCACTTTATGATGAGACAGGGGAGACTCTGTCTATGAGTATCTCTTTGGTTACATTCAGTGTAACTTAGACAGACCCCCTGTATGCCAACTTAAACTTGCTGCGTGTCGCGTGTCGCGTAGTGATTGCGCATTAAGTCCTTGTTGTGAATGAACATCCGGCTCTTCGGATAACCGGTTTTGGCGGGTCGCCTTCATGTTCATGTCATCTACCAGAAGCGGCGATTAAACCCTGTTCGTCTCTCTGCATATGTTGTGGGTCTGTTCAAGGTATGACGGTTTTGCATTAGTGGCACCAATAGCGCTACATGGTGGCAGACGTGGGCAGTACCAACGTCTCTAATAATATTTCATTGTGCATGAACTTGACAATAGAAATTGACTAGTGTCATGGCTCCCTTTAAAGCACCAGATGCATTTGATTTTACGCAACCCACAATATGGCCTGAATGGAGGCAACGCTTTCAGAGATACAGAACAGCGTCCAAACTAGATAAAGATGAGGAAGAAGTGCAAGTTAGTGCTCTGATCTATGCAATGGGAAATGAAGCTGAGAGAATATTTCTTTCATTTAGACTCGATGAAGAAGACTCAAAGAAGTTTGATGTAGTCCTTGGCAAATTCGATGGGTATTTTGTTCCAAAAAGAAACATTATCCATGAACGAGCTAGATTCCATGCTAGAAATCAGAAGCCAGATGAAAACATTGAAACATATGTGCGTGCACTGCATGAGTTAGCTGCAACAGCCGAGTTTCCCAACAAAGAGAATCCATTAGGGACAGATTAGTGCTGAGAGTCCTAGACACTGAACTCTCAGAAAAACTGCAGTTAAAACCTGACTTGACCCTTGAAGGTGCTGTGCAGGAAGCTAGGCAGTATGAACTGGTAAAGTCACAGCTCTCAGAACAGTGGCAGTCAAGTGTGGATGCACTACAGGGCAGAAAAGGCGGCGGTAGTGATCAACGGAACAGGCGTGGAGGCGGTGCTGGCAGCGCTCGTAGAGACGGCAGCAGTCATATCCAAGCAGAGGCGGCTCAACCCAAGGCGGGGGGAAGCAGCAGGAGGCCAACTGTTCACGTTGTGGTCGTCAGCACTACAGACAAGTGTGCCCAGCACAAGGTAAGAAGTGCAAGAAGTGTGGACGCAACAACCATTCGCAGCAGTATGCAGAACCAAGATAGTCACGCCATAGATGAACCACAAGTGAAGGTGCACACCAAGGGGGTATCACATGTGGGACACTCAGAAGACAAGGAGGCTCAAGCAAGCCGTGAGGAAGAGAGAAGGGAGGAATATTTTATTGGAACATTGTGCTCAAAAGGCAGAAATGAACCACCGTGGATGACGACACTCAAGTTCGGAGGCTGCGACGTTCCATTCAAGATTGATACTGGAGTGGATGTGTCTGTTATCTCATCGAGCAGTACAGAAAGCTGAAGCCTTGCCCACCACTTAGCAAACCAGCGCAATCCTGCGTAGTCCAGGAGGTATCCTAAAGTGTGAGGGACAATTTGTGGCCATTAGCAAAGTCCACGACCAGCTTCACTCACTTCGACTTTTCGTCGTACAGTCAAAGACAGACAACCTTCTCAGCAGAGAAGCAGCGGCACGAATGGACTTAGTCAAGAGGATTGAGGTCGTGAAGATGCCCTTCGGCGAGCTTGATGATAAACCTGTCCAGTGTCCACCAGTGAAGATCGTTCTGAAAGAAGGAACAGAGCCTACAGTGTTCACTCAGCAAGAAGAATCCCAATACCCCTGCTAGACAAAGTCAAAGATGAACTCTCAAAGATGCAGAAGACAGGGATTATAGAAGAAGTGACAGAGCCGACAGACTGGTGTTCACCGATTGTGCCAGTCATGAAGAAGTCAGGATCAGTGAGAATCTGCACAGATTACAAGCATCTGAATGCAGCAGTCAAGCGTGAGCGCTACACACTTCCAACGTTGGAAGATATCGTGCACAAGCTGTCTGGATCGACCGTTTTCAGCAAGTTAGACGCCACATCAGGGTTCTACCAGATTCCGCTTGACCCAGAGTCCGCAAAGCTTACTACCTTCATTACCCCATGCGGTAGATTCTACTATAAGCGGTTGCCTTTCGGCATAACGTCAGCACCAGAGATTTTTCAAAGAACTATGGAAAACATACTGAAGGATGAGCCCAACGTCATTTGTTTCTACGACGACATACTGGTCCACAGTGTGGATGAACAAGCACATGAGCGACATCTTGACAGAGTGACAAAGAAACTGGCCAGCGACAATCTGAAGCTGAATCCGAGAGAAGTGCGAACTCAGGAAGCATGAGATCGAGTTCTTGGGTCATCGAATCAGCAAAAACGGCATCTCTCCAGATCCAGCCAAAGTGGAAGCCATCACGACCATGCCTGATCCAACCAACGTGCCTGAGTTGAGGAGGATGCTTGGCATGATCAACTTCCTAGGTCGCTATCTGTCCAACCTGTCCACTGTACTCCGGCAGTGACGCACCTTCTGGAGAAGGACCATGTATGGACGTGGGACCAACACAGATCCAGACCATGGTGACTGTGAAGAAGATGCTTACCTCATCGCCAACGCTAGCATTCTACAATCCGAGGAAGCCAACAGTCGTCAGCGCAGATGCGAGCAGTTATGGGATCGGAGGAGTGTTGCTGCAGGAACACCCCGAAGGCATGAAAGCTGTCGCATATTGTTCACGAACCTTGACAACCACTGAATGCAGATATGCCCAGATCGAGAAAGAGACACTGGCAGCAGTCTGGTCATGTGAGAAGTTCAGCAGATACCTGATAGGTCTGGAAAATGTGAAGCTTCAGACAGATCACAAGCCCCTCGTGCCCATCATCAACTACAAAGACCTTCAAGATACTCCCGTACGATGTCAGAGGATGCTGATGCGTCTCATGAGGTTCAGCGTCAAGGCAGAATATGTGCCGGGGAAGAAGCTTGTCGTCGCAGATGCTCTTTCCCGCAGCCCTCAGACCACCGCTGAACAGCAAGATGAGGTCACAACACTCACTGAAGATGCGGAAGCCTACCTACACAGTATGGACATTTCCTGGTCGTGTGCAGCGTCAGACAAACGCATGCAAGAAATCGTAGAAGAGACGAAGAAAGACAGACTGATCCAAGAAAGCACTCCGCTACCCGCGTCAAGGATGGCCGCAATACATCACCGACGTTGAAGATGGATTGCGAGACTACTACACAGTGTGCAGTGAACTCAGTGAGAATCAGGGTCTTCTCACCAGAGGAAAGCGCATTGTGGTCCCAGCTTCGCTACAGGGCGACATCCTGTGCAGAATCCACGAGGGTCATCAAGGGATCACGAAGTGCCGTGAGAGGGCGAAGGAAGCAGTTTGGTGGCCCGGAATCAATGCCAGAATGAAGAAAGTGGTTGAAGAATGCAAGCATTGTCAGGAGAAGAGGTCATCCCAGACCAACGAACCATTGATTCCAACAGAGCTACCTCAGAGAGCATTCCAGAAGTGTGGCGTAGATCTATGTTAACTCAAGGGACAGTCATATCTCGTTCTTGTGGATTGCTACTCTCGGTATATAGAACTGGCTCACCTCTTGACGATCACCACAGTGGAGGTCATCAAGAACCTGAAAGACATGTTTGCACGACAGGGAATCCCTGAGATACTTGTCTCTGACAACGGGAAGCAGTTCCCATCCAGAGAGTTTCCAGATCTTTGCTAAGGAGTGGGGATTCAAACACGTCACTACAAGTCCCCATTACCCACAGGCAAACGGTGAGGCGGAACGAGCAGTACAGACGGCAAAGAAGATACTGTCGCAAAATGATCCAGCACTCGCTCTTCTCATCTACAGAGACACACCTATTGAAGCCACAGGCTACAGCCCAGCACAGCTCGCATCAGGAAGGCGTCTGAGAACAACACTCCCAACACTGTCAGAAAACCTCGAGCCTAGAGTCTGCGAGAAATCAACAGTAGCAGCCAGTGATGCAAAGGCCAAGAAGAAGAACAAACAGACATTTGATAGGCGTCATGGAGTACGGCTTCTAGATACACATCTTCCTGGCGACATCGTGATGCAGAAGCTGGACGGGGAGAAGAGTTGGAGAGGCCCCGCAGTGGTGCAGCAGCAAGTCGCACCAAGATCCACGTGGTGGAAACGCCACGAGGCAAGTACCGGCGCAACAGGCGTCACCTCAGGCGTTTACACGGTCTACAGCCTGAGAACTCCACTCCCTACCCCCATTCCTGTCCAAACTGACCTTTCCCTACGCAAAGCCCACATCCCTGTATCCAGTGACCAGAAGAGCGGTGCAAGTCACAAAGCACCCAGTCCAGTCCAGAGCCGCTGAGCGGCTCTTACGTTCACAAAGAGCCAGGCTCAGGCCCGTGTCCAGGGCCAGTATCCAGTGACGTCTCCAGCGGCAGTGGTGTCAGCCCAGGTGGTGGAGGGTCTGCTAGAAGTTCACCTCCACAGAACGCCGGCCGGGACGCCAGATGTTCACCAGCAGTCCATCTCCTCAGGGCACCATCAACAGCAGCCCGACACCGGTGACTACCGCAGCGGCAGAGTCATCACAATGCCAGCCTGCTTCAAGGAGTGAAGCTACCTCCCAGGCAGGGAAGTGAACTTTATTATTTTATTAATTCCTTAAGTTCGACTGCTTGCAAACAAACAGAATCAAAGCTTGATTCATGAACTTTAAGTTAAAGAAAAGCAAAGTTGCTTATCTCCTTCCTCGTTATTTGTGGACTCTAAAAAGTAATTACAAGCCACTTCGCAAAGGCTGAATTTGTCCATCTCAAAGGAAGGGAGATGTCGCGTGTCGCGTAGTGATTGGGCATTAAGTCCCTTGTTGTGAATGAACATCCGGGCTCTTCGGATAACTGGTTTTGGCGGGTCGCCTTCATGTTCATGTCATCTACCAGAAGCGGCGATTAAACCCTGTTCGTCTCTCTGCATATGTTGTGGGTCTGTTCAAGGTATGACGGTTTTTGCATTAGTGGCACAATAGCGCTACACTGTGCACTGAGTGTAAGCGAGTAAAGTAGGAGTGAGGGAGGGCCCCTCATTGTGGTAGTCCCATGAAAAGTTAAACCCTAGCCTATTCAGTAGTTGACATGCCAATGCTTACCGATGTGTAAACAATAAAAGTTGATGTGTGAAAGTGCACTTAACTTGGTGTTAGTTCTCTGTTGTTCAATCAAATGTTGAATGTTTTAACTTCTCTCTTCAATTCTGTCTCTCGGAGCTACAAGTACTTCTATGAGTACAGGCCAAAGGAAAATTATCACAGAGCCACTGACTAGTACCGAAAAGTTGCTCCTTCCACCACTAGTAAGAGAGAGGGTGTAGTTGAAGTGTTAAGATAATTCCCATTGAGAAATTATCTCCAGTCCTTCCACTAGAGAACCCCACCTGCACACACATACCTCATTCACATCTCTTCACAGTAATTTAGTCCCTTGCGGATTCATTCCAAGAACTGGCCCTCAGCACTTGTGTCTTAAGAGGTTATCTTTTTATATTTTCTACTTTTCACAGAAAATGTAGCTTGTTTTGCTCTTTCATGATTTTCTTTTGCTTCTTAGGTGGCACCTTTGGTTGGTTTTTGAAAACTCAACAAACATACTACGGTATTGCACACCACCTTTTCTGGGATAGCATTCTTCTTAAAACAGAAAAGGCAGAGAGTCAAATTCACTGCGAGCGTGGCATAGCAGTGGACACCATGGGAGAGGTGGCAGCTCTCCTTTGAAGGATGTCGATGTAAGCGATCAGCGTCGTCGGGCGGCACAGACAACCTTCCAGCCATGTGGGTGACGACGGGTCTAGCCTGTGTCGCCGGGGAACGGCTCCTGGAGATGTGGGGCGATTGGCGAAAGAGCGCTGCATGACTGCGACTACAGTGGCTTGGAATACCGTGCTGTTTTAAGGGTTGACAGACATGGGGGCACTCCTTACGGGGTTGGGCTGAAAAATTGCCCTCTCGGCCGCAGTCAGCGAGTGCCCGCCAAGTTTTAGGGACTCGTGCAGCGCTCCAGCGACTTTCGTCCTGCTCCCTTCTTGAGGCGGCCTCACGCGGCACAGGACCATCGCCACCCGAGCATGAAGAAAACCGCCAGGTGGTCCTGAAGACAGCCTGATGTTTGGGAACAGATGCAACATACATCGCCCATCGTCGGTCGACCAAGAACCTGAAATGAACCAACGTTCAAGACCAACTCCGCCAAACTTGAACCAGCATTCAAGAAGATAACGACCAGAATTGAGCCAATGTCCAAGAGGAACACGAGCTCTGGACCCCATTGAAACTACCCACTACTGCCAGGCGACAGCAGTTGCCACAAATATGCAGACCCATGTCTGCAGGAACCTTGTCCTTAAGGGCCTCGGACCGATAGGACGTTAATCTCGCCCTGAATGCGAGTCAAATTACCACTTTCCGCGGTCACTGAGGGAGAACGAATCGGGTTTCGAAATATCGGTATCTGACCAGGAGTTATATGTTAGTGAGCTTCCCTCCCTTTTGGAGATTGTCTCCCCCTTGGAGACTATAAGCTTGCTGAAGGCTCATTTTGAGAAGCATTTATTTTATTTTTCCCCATTCACCCACTCAAGCACATACTGTTAGTTAGGCAGAATGCACATACTGTTAGTTAGGCAGAATTATCTACCACTGCAGATATGAATGCTTATCTCCCCTATTTCTTCAATCTAAGACATAAGAGCAAGCTTTATATATATTATATTTATATAATATATAATATATTGTTTATATATATATATATATATATATATATATATATATATATATATATATAACACAACAAACTAATAAATTCCAAGGATAAGTACCGAGCACCGTTCCAGCAACTTACAGAGCAGCTTGGTGTTGCAATGACTGCAAGAAATATTGAATTATAAACAAAGCTTGCTCTAATGTCTTCAATCAAATACATAAGAGCAAGCTTTGTTTATAATTCAATATATATATATATATATATATATGTATACATACATACATACAGGGGAGGGAGGAGAATGGGGGGGGGGGGGTTAGATCGTGTGTTTTGTTCACAAGAACTCGATGCGACAAAAAAATATAAAGATTGAACATAGCCGAAGTGAAAGGGAAATAAAAACCTCAACAGGTCTCTAGTTACAGTTCGAAATGCAAAAAGGTGATTGGACAAGGCTTTTAAGAACCGTAGCATCAGATCCAGATTTGAAACCCAATTTGTTAGATACATTTTTATCAAAGGACAACGATACATGGTAAAGGATGAGAAATATGGTATCCTCATACACATTTCTAATTGACTCTTGTCAATTTTGTCCAAAAATGATTTAGTTTGATTATGCACGAGACACATGAGCATCCTTATAGTGATAATCATTATCTCTTTTATTTCAGTTGAGCAGCACGTGTGTGTGTGTGTGTGTGAGAGAGAGATTTCAGTTTCAGTTTCATCACGGAGGCGTCACTGCGTGCGGACTAGTCCATATACGCTGCACCACATCCGCTAAGTCTTGAGACCACACTACGCATGATTTGAAGCTGATGGATATATGAATTAACAACAAAGATGAGACAATTGAAGAAGAGGGTCTCGTGGCTACGACTCAGCGGATGTCTGACCTACGCATTAGCCCAACGCGCTGGTCAGACCTTGAGTGCCTACCTACCTTTTCTTTTTTTTTCTTTTTTTCTTTTTTTGGTGGTACACGTGTGTGTATGATGTGTGGGCATGGGCCCATGTGTGTGCGTGGGTGCATGTGTGTGTGTGTGTGTTTGTGCGCGCGCGAGCGTCCGCGCAGGCATGTGTGCGCATTGGTTGTTTTTTGTGTGTGTGTGCAGGAGAGAGAGAGACAAGACGAGATAAGACAAAATTCTTTATTTACGAGGATAATAGATAAACACTGATGTGCTTTTTTACATCCAGTCCTCGCCCTGTGTAGGGTCCAACAATATAAAATAAAAGGTAGCAAAGGAAGCATGCAAAAGTGACGAGAACCACAATACAATACGGGATTAAAATTTAAAAACGGGGAAAAGAGAGAGAGAGAGAGAGAGACGCACGAGCGAAGGGAGTGCGGGGTAAGCCTGCAGAGAGAGAGGGAGAGAGAGAGAGAGAGGGTGGGGGAGAAAGAGGCCAGAGTGGGTGCGATAAGAGAGCATGTTTAGAACAATCTGACAATCAGAAAATTCCAAAGAGATACAAGACAATCAATTTTGAAACACCGGGGGAGGGGGTGGGGGATAGAAATAAAGCACAAATGGAGGTGGGAAATGCATAATGATAGCCCAGTCGCCACGGGTAGGAGGGGATATCATATGGATAAAAAATCAAGTCATTCCAGCAGAACCGTGAGAGGAGAGAGAGAGAGAGAGAGAGAGAGAGAGAGAGAGAGAGAGGAGAGAGAGAGAGAGAGAGAGAGAGAGTCACATAAAAATACAAGCATTTCGACAGAATGACAAGAGGGCAGGAGGTAGTAGGAAACACACACACACACACACACACACACACACACACACACACACACACACACACACACATGTACTCATATAAGACATACTTGCTAAACAAAACATACATGTGCATTTCAAGTACAAAAACACTTTCTAAATAGTCAGGTACATACATAAGGCAAAGAGGGTGGTGGTGATTGGTGGTGGATTTATGGCGGAGTATGCAAGTACTGGCACATAAGATGGTTGAAATAATGGTGTTTGAAGGTTGATATGCATTGGCGTTGTTTGGTTGATTCAGGGAGCGAGTTCCATTGACAGGAACCTGAATATGTTAAACTGGATTTGAATAAGTCAATTCTAGGAACAGGGACATGAAGTTTGGGTAGAGTCCTTGAGGAATTTATTGAGAATCTGTTAACTAATGTTGAGGGTGCCTTCCCTGACACAATCTTGTGCATTATGATCCCTTTGTTGTATTCTAATCTCAGACTTAATGGGAGAATTTGAATCTTTTTATAGTCCGAGTCCAGAAGACTACTGCTTTTTAGGAGGACTAATTTGAGTGCTCGCTTGTGTAGGCTTAACAATGGTTTGAGAGTGTTAGCGCTAGCACAGTCCCATAGAGTAGATCCATAGTCTATGTATGATTGAATATGAGACTGGAAAAAGAGCTTGCGTGAATGCAGGTCGAGGAAGCATTTGATTTTTGAGAGTTGATAAACTTTCTGTGAAACTTTTTTGCATAGTGAGGTTATGTGAGCTTGCCAACTCATATTGTTATCAATTGTTATTCCTAGCACTTTGAGGCATGTAACCTGTTCAACGGGTTCATTTTTAAGATGTACAGGAGGAAACTTAAGAGTGAGATTTTGTCTTTTTTTGCCTGGTTGTGATAAGCATGGATTTAGTTTTTTGAGGGTGAAGCGACATATCGATGTGATTTAGTTCAGTCCATTTCACGAGATCATTCGCACTTTCTTTGTAAAGTTTGTGCAAGAACAGTAACATCAGAATGATTTGTGTGGATTGTTGTGTCATCAGCAAAAAGTTCGCAGGTGGATGTGATATGTAGAGGGAGATCATTGATGTAAATTGTGAATAATAAGGGACCCAAGATAGAGCCTTGTGGGACGCCATAGGAAAGTGTTTGAAATGAAGAGAAGGTTGGATTAATTTTCACACATTGTTGCCTATTTGTGAGATATGAGTGAAAAAGCGTAAGAGTTCTTGTGGATAAGCCATTCAATTTTAATTTTCTAAGAAGAAGGTTGTGGTCTATCACATCAAATGCTTTTTTGAAATCAATAAATAGGAAACCACTATATCTGTTGTTGTTAATGCTGTTTAGCCAGTCATCAACCAGGTTGATTAGTGCTATGTGGCATGAATGGTTGTGTCGGAACCCGGACTGTCTTGGATGAAGCAAGTGGTATGTATTAAGGTGGTGTAATGTGTGTTTGTTTATGTGTTTTTCCAAAGGTTTGGAAAGAGTGGAAATGATTGAGATTGGTCTGTAGTTTGCAGGGTCTGAGCTGTCACCTGCTTTGTAGATAGGAATGACTTTTGCTTTTTTGAAACTATTGGGAAAATGATTTTTGTCGATACATAGATTGAAGACGTATGTCAACGTATTTGTAATTGCTGGAGCTGATAGTTTGAGAATTTTGCCGTCTAGGCCATCCACCCCGCAGGTACTTGACTGTTTTAGGTGCGTTAGGTAGTGATAGACTTCTAATACTGTTATTGGTGGAATATAAAGTTCAGACGTGATGTTTTTATCATGGCAATATTGTTTCAGGTTTTGAAGGTCGTTTGATCTTGAAGAATCAGCCGTGACAACTTTATTGGCTATAGTGCAAAAGTGGGTGTTCAGTTGTTCGACAGAGATGTCTTTAATTATAGTTGATTTTGAAGAAGATTGATTGTTTGTAAGCTCGTAAATAGCTCTTCATACCAATTTTGGGTTCTGATTTGATGAAATTAGTTCTCGATAGTATTTCTTTAGAGAGAGAGAGAGAGAGAGAGAGAGAGAGAGAGAGAGAGAGAGAGGAGAGAGAGAGATGATGATGATGATGATGATAATCTTTATTTCCAAGGGTAACAGATAAGCGAACACATGCTTTTTTTCATCCGGCCCTTGCCCCGTTAAGGGACTAAGTATGACTAGCGACGAAAACTTACAAAACTTTTAACAAACATACATATATTCACAACATTAAAAAGTTTATGCATTAACAGTTCAGGCGTAGATGACTTTAGAAGGAAAAGGAAACGATTTAAACAACAAACAAGAATAAAGAAATTGATTACAAAGAAGAAAAGAGTTAGCACACACAGATATATGGAAATAAGCGATCCTCCTATCGAAGGGGAGGGAGAGAGAGAGAGAGAGAGAGAGAAGAGAGAGAGAGAGGAGAGTGAGAGAGAGAGAGAGAGGAGAGAGAGGAGAGAGAGAGAGAGACTTACATTCCTTTTGTAAAAGATTAACATACAACAAACTGCTAAGAATAATAACTAGACATTACAATGCATAATAATATCAACATTTGTTTTTTTTACATTTATGATGGGTATAAGGCAAAACGAGACGAACAATCAATTATCAGTAGACATTTGTTCATTTTACATTTATCATGATTGTGGTTGTAGT